>OFHS01004696.1:0-11128 GCA_900245855.1 Calvadosia cruxmelitensis
GTAAATCCTGCACTAATACCATACGAATCAACTATACAAACAATACAATAGATACTACATTACAATACGATGCTCTCAAGTAAATCCTTGAACTTTCCAATGTTAGAAGGTCAAGTCAATTTCTTTATTAAACATAAGCCAAGGAAGGAATGACTTGAAACAGGATTACAATAGAGGCTATTACTATTTGTAATCATGATTAGTGGATAACAACAGTTGACATTCTTTTGCTCCCAGCGATAATTTGGCTTGTAACGCGAGCTAATGTGGCTGCGTTTTGCAAAGCAAAGCCAGACAGACAGAAAAGCTACGCAGACAGACGGATAAATATACAGTGAAACCTGTCTATAATAGTCACTTCAAGGACATGTGGAAAACAATCTTTCTAGACAAGTGGCCTTTCTGTCCAGGTTGATTTCTATAGAAAGTGTTATCTTGGGGGTTATGAAGAGTGGCCTTTATACACAGGTGGCTGCTCTGTAGACGTGGCCGCTAATACAGGTTTGACTGTACAAGATTGTTGGCGAAAGGACTCCACACAAAAATGCTGCTCTACAATATACGGATTATAAGGGACAATGTAACTACACACATAATCTATCATGGACAATACTCCTACACATACGTACCGAGGCAGCTTGATCACTTCAAAGTAAAGATTCCCAAGCCAATGGTCAAGGTCAGAGGCAATGAGACTCTCAATTGTCTCAAACTTGTCAATAGAAGGATCGACCTCACCACGCAACATGGGACACTTGAACCTGCACAGTTAATGAAGAACTTTGAGAGACTGGGCATGAGCAACAGAGTATAGGCTGAAAGTAAAGTAACTAGAAGAGAGGCACCTTACTTTCCATCTACAATGTTGAAGTCGCCATCACAGACCGGGAAACAACCCCATGCCACAACATGGTCACTCGCCGTCACATTGCCTCGCAGCATGAACAACTCGAATAACAACACCATGCCAGGTCGAATGTCAGGCCTTGAGGGACAAACTGTGAATATGCTCTGTTCCACCTGATGGAAATAAGAAGGAATGCAATTGACTTGGCTGGTATTACAGTGAAGTCTACAACATCAGTGCAATATAATTACATGCCAGCATTCATTCAGCCCGAAAGTGCAAACGCTGCCCTCACCTGAAGCTCAACATTGTAGAACTCCCCCGCGTGTTTCAAAGGAAGTGTAGCACCACCCCATTGATGGCCCCTAAGGTTGGACCACCTCATCACATGACCACCAAGGCGATCATACAATGACACCATGATGACGTAGCGGTTCTCTGGCATGAAAAATGAACACTCACATTGACAAGAATAGCAATCACCTTAATTAATTAAGAGACACATATCAACTCTGTTCACGATGCTGGCATTTTTTGTCTTTAGACTTGAAACCAACAACCATTCCAACGAGCATACCCAATGGGAAAACCTATTTGAATGTTGGTCGAATCCGCATTGATCGACAACATCGGTTCCGCATCGCTCGCAATTGAATATGAAAAGAAATTCAACACCCATAAAAATCGAACAAACTGATGTCGATGCACCGACGCGATATTGAGACGTGTGTTTTCATATAATCGCTTGCAAATTCTATTTTCATTTATTTTCCATGTACCATTTTACAGTTTTACATACAGAACAGACAACACTGTTCGTTTCTTTATCAAAGTCAGGAATTTTGATGTTTTTGCCTGTCAAAGTTTAACTGTTATTATCGTATCTTTTGCTGATTCGATTGGCTGGTACATGAATGAGTTGCTTGATTTCGGTATCCAAAACCAGGTGTGCCGTGTGGACAATGCAGTGGGAAAAATCCAATAATCCTTATTGTTGAACTTTGCTCGGCACGTCAATCAAATTTTGATTATTGACATTGCATCGTCAAATATGTGTCAAGGCCTCTATGGGAAACTGATCTCTTGTTTTGCGGATAGAGATTCGACTTGATATCTGTACAAATCTGACTGGTTGGTCGATGAACGTCGTGGATTTAACTGCGAATGAAATAAGTTTGCCCACTGAGTATTTTCTGTTGAAGAATTCTATTTTGATCGATGATCTGTACTCGCCAGGGCTTATACTGCACATATATGTACATCCTCATATGTATAGTCTGTCCTTTAATTTGCATTTTATGCTTACATACATCCTCTACTTGAGTCATCGATGCCAGCATAAAGTTACTGGCTTAAACTATTGAGAAAGTGCAAGATGATGTTACTCATGCAATTCGCAAGCGTCCAGGCATGGATATTCCGATAATCATCATCAATAACAGATCCCGAACTAGTATATATCATCAGAACAACAACGCATAATCATCAATCTTTGTGTGACCTAGAAAATTGTGTACAATCTCATAGATCTTCCTTTCCATGATCGTCTCCAATTTGCTGACAGACACTACCTTACTACAGCACATGATTTTAAAATGACAACAAGTGGAATAACAAATTAGGATTTCAGAAGGCATATTATGTTGAATTGTAATTTAAATCCACGGAATACACAGCCACAAGGAAATGTGCATTCTTTTATCGTGGCTTTACAGAGCTATAATACTGTAGTCAGTATTTGCTGAATTATACAACTGCACTGTTGCATTTATTTCCATTCCTTTTAAATGTTAATTCTCCTGTATAATCACAATGATGCTAAGCTACAAATTAAATATGCAACGAAACAAACACATGTAGCTATGTGCTGTCATTATGGTATTTTCCATTAACCAGAGTGTAGTCATGGCAAAACCTGACCATTGGGTAAGATGCCACTGAACAACACAGCAATAATAAAATGCTGTTGCTCATAAATTCGCAAGTGAGATGTTGAATAATCAACAATGCCATTATGGAAAGGCGCCTTGATGAAACCAACTCACTTGGCAGTTTGTCCTTGATGCCACGCAGGCAGCGGAGTCGCACGTGGATTGGTTGTGGTGTCCTATTCCAATCCACTTTCCATCTCCTTCCACGACTGCCGCCATATTGGCCATCAGCAAATGTCAAATCTCCATACATGGTCTGCAATTAATATTGCAAAGAAAAAGAAGAACAATACAGTAAAAGGAATGGCACATAATTGTTCCTACTTAAAATTCAGCCAGCTGTCTGCAGTGATAAGTTGACCTGTGTGGGCTGCTAAACATTTCCATGCAGTGGTAAAATCCGTGCTATTATGATCGATGCCACCATACTAATATTGGCCACACCCTAATGAATACCTGAACTTCTCCTTTTCTTTTCTTCAATGCTTTAAGCAGCTGGTCCTCTGAGTGGCGAAATGCCCTGTGGATCTGATCTTGGATTAGGCGATCTTTCTGCAGCATGTGCTCCTACTCAGGAAAAGAATGCATCATTAATTGACATGAAGCAGAATCGCAACGCAATTCAGATGAACAACCACGCAGCTTGAGATCACTTTGCTTACCTCTCTCATTTGCACCTGGTGATGCTTTTCCTTAAATCGTTTCATGACATGCCTCTTGGCTCTTTCCATTGCTACTACAATCTCACCCATTCTCTCCTGTTGCTGCTTGGACAGACGCTCTTGGAAAGCAAGGTGGTCCTCTCGCAATCTCTTTTCCTCTTGCTAACAACAATTTTAAATAAAAAATTTCACAGTAACTCACTAGGAAATTCTGACTACGAAGCTACATAAGGTATACAGCTTGCAGTGGGATTCAGTTCGTTGTTGCTGCTGGCAACGCAACAATGAAACCAAGAATGACGCATGCAAGAGCATCATGAAAGTGCCATCATCATCATAATTTATTCAGGAACGCCGTTAGCTTATAAGGCTATTGTCAGGGCATCTGATAATACATGCAGTACTCGCATGCAATAACCCGTTGTGATTGTTCATTTCTTGTTTGATGTTGTGACTGAAGAGAGACATCATCACATCTTGATGATATCACACTATGAATCCAAAACCATGTGAAATGGGAAGCACCATGCGAAAAACCATGTGAATTTTTAAACACCATGTGAAAAACCATGTGAATTTTTAAACACCATGTGAAAAACGTGTGAATTAGAAAACAGTGTGAAAAACCATGTGAAAAGGGCACTTTTCACATGGTTTTTCACATGATTTTCACATGGATTTCACATGGTATCAGTTCATAGTGTCATGTGCTTAATACAAGGGCTGGGCACTGCAAGCAATTTCCTTAGAGTCTATGGCTTGCCTCACACTCGCATAAAAGTCCTCTAGAGAGTAATTAATTTTTAAAGGTGCACTTGACAACAATCTAACAATTCCTTTCCAAATTGTTCTTGATCTAATCTAATTTCGTCATGGGCCAAATTAAATGCCCGTCGGCGCTCTATCGATGCAATCCGAACAGATCTGCGGACATCAACTGCCTGTTGTGCTTCTACCACAGCAACTCGGTTCATTGCGTGGTCCAGCAGGCCTTCTACAGTCTCGCCGCACAGCCGAGCAACTGCACTTGCAAAGCGTGCTCGTGGTCTTCCAGGGCACTATTTGTTCTTGATCATCTAGATTTAACGTCAAACAAACGTGTGTTGGAAGTTGGAACTTTATTTCGCAATTTCTTCTTGAGAAGCAGTAACTAGTTACATTCACAATTGAGCCTAGTTAAATTTTTAAGAAAGCACATGTACTTAAAGATAGCTAGTTACACAAATGGAGAATTTTTTGCTAATCTCTTGTCCCAACAGGTTGAAAGGCAAACAGGCTCACACCATCAAAAGAAGACATCCTTGAACCCAGCGGGTTTATTGATAAAACTGTATGACATCATTTGCTGTCAGGCTCTCCACTGCTGCCCTTCACTTAGCGCTCTTATTTACAAACTGCTGCAGCCTTGATGTAAGCCATCACACAGTCAGTGCTATGAATGTGCTTCGCAGAAGGCGTGACTCATCCATACGGAGGATGTGATTGAAGTAACATAAGCGCTGTTTCCTGATGACCAAGAGCAAATAGAAGGTTGGATGCCTTGTCTGGTCTAGGATTGAGGTGGCTGTGATGACGTGCAGGCATTGGGAGTTGAATCCATTGAGCTTTTTGTTGATGGCATCTGTCATCCTCCATGCCTCGCTTGCATGGCACAGAGTAGAGAACACCGCCAGCCTGTACACTCTAAATTAGTGATTTTCAGGGACTGTGGTTTGCTGTGATCACACCACAGTCGATTGCGGGAGACGGATCTTTCACTGGCAAGGGCAATTCTATAGGCGACATAAGCACCTTTATTGCCGTCACACTGAAACTTGCTTCCAAGATAGACAAAGTCGTGGACATTCCCCGCATCATTGCCCTCGATCGACATATTGGCTCTTTGCTTCTCTATCTCTTTCGGCTTCATCGCTTGCAGTGATTGGGCCGCCTTGGTCCCTTTACGCGATCGCTGGATGGGGTCTCCAGTGCACCAGTGAGCAGCATGAATCTTCATTACGTGAGAGGTAGGAAATTCACACGAGCACTCAGTAGACACAATAGGCAAATCCATACAGCCCTTCCTAACCAATAGGACCTTCAGAATTTGTCAATCTATTTACATTAGATCTCGACTGCCTCCCTCCCTTTCTTAAATATGCTCCTATCAAAACACTAACAGGCCCTGGCAGCAATTGAGCCTAGAGCCCCATTTTCTCTAACCCAGCAATGAAAAGGTGCCAGCTTTTTGTTGTGCTAGCAAACTAGTTTATTCAAGTAAAAGCAGCCAGTTAGTTTTCTCCAGATAAATAACTAGTAGCCATTTTGAATTGTTATGAGCACAAAATACCTGTCGCAGACACATTCAAGACCGTGAAATTGTTGCTGCATTTGGTACTGGTCAGACACTACTTGATCAGTACTACCAGATTAACTTTCCAACATTGAACCGAAAGAACGACCACCACCCTTAAGTGCAGGAGTACATGGGATGTGAAATCAATTAAATTGGCGTTGTCATGGCAATACTTCACCTGTACATCCTCCAAACTAATGCTGCCAATCATGAGGATCTCTTTTTGGACTTCGTCTTCAAATTCTTTGAGATATTCTCTGATGTCTTCTTCTGCAAGATTGAGTTTCAGATCATCAATGTATTTGCGTTCCACTTTCTGTTCAACTGACTCCTGAAGGAGAGGCGGCGCTTGCTGCGAAGTGAGAAAACTGTCACTTTCCTCGAAGTGGCTGATGGCCTCGTAAATGGAAACAACTTTGTTGCCATCTGGTATCTTGCTTTCGTTGTAACTTGTCATACAATCTGACTCTGCAAGATTGAGCAACAAAGACCATGATTCAATTATACGCATGCAACTTTTGTGATGGCATTGCTATTGATGCAAATGTGTAGGCCGCCTACGTGTGTTTTCGATCGATGAAAAAGTCTCCTGACTCATACACCGCACAAAATCAATCAATCAATCAGTGTATTTATTTTCACTCGTTCCTTACTACTAAATACAAACATGTAAGCAGCAGTTGCCAAACATGGCACGTTTTACAAGAATCCGAGAAATTTAAAATGTACTTGCAGCATAAATGTTAAAAGATGACTAAAAAAAATGAGACGAATCACATATTTAAGTTAATTCGTTGCCAGGTAAATTGTTGACAGATTGCCGTGTCTAAACTCAGTCGTAACTCTGCAATAGTGTGAATTTCACGTAGCTTTCCTTTTGAATTTATAACGTTAAAAAGCCTCGAAGCTGTACTACTTATGGAGTTCTTCCCGTAAGACGTTTTGAATTTTGCTACAGTAAAATCTCCTCGGGTCGCTGCTCGTGTCCTACTAGACACTATGTCGAACATGTCAGCAAGACATGCAGGCGCATTTCCGTTCTTCACTGACCAACAAAGTTCAATGATATTGTGTAAGCTGTTTATGCCGCATTGTCGGTTGCTTGAGAAAATATTATTCTAAAGTTGAATTTGCTTAATTAATATCCCGTTCTTCCTGCAGACCACAAGTGGAGTATAAAGCAAGATGGGATATTACGCGGACTAAGTATAACAAAGGTGCATCTATCTCAATGGTAGAGCAATGGACTGGCAATCCAGAAATTGTGGGCTAGAACCCCAAAGAACGCCTTATTAGTTGTTCTGCAATGGACAATTTTAGCATTACAAATTACAAGCGAAACAGTTATACACATGCAAGATGAATATCTGAATTCTCAGTAGCGGAACGACACCCAACCATCACGCGATTGTACCTGTTCCCTTATATTAGTAATTATAGTAATCTGTAGTGGTAATCAACTCCTTGGTGTGGACAGCAGTTGTAACCGTAATAACATATTTTTTGAGATGCGTATTTGTAATGTATTGCTCAGATGTCAGCAATGTTACTACACTAGCTTATCATGAGCTTACATTAGAAAGGAGAGATACAAATTAATTAATACAGTTAATTACTTTACACGTTAATTACTTTACTTTACATTGGACATGAGATAGATGCCGCCATTGACAACGACAGAGTAGAACCTTACCAAATTGTAACTAAATGCCCATCAATCAATAACACAAAGCAGGAACATCACGGCAGGTAATCGATTCCTTGCAGCGCATACCATTTTCCAACTCATCGTTGTCCATAAAACTGCCTTCACAGATATTCAAAAAGGGTGTCTGATCAGAAGAGACGCATCTATAGCGATCCCATGGAAGACTGCCAATGCTGCTCTCAGGCTCTTTGAGGTCAGCTTGGGGCTGTACTTTATCCATAGCGACCACCAGTTTGTCTGCATGTGACTCTCTTGTCTCAGCAGAGTGGTTATTATCCAATGAAAGAGATGGATTGGCCATCGGATCAACAACTGGCCACAACTGAAGGATGAAGTAAACAAAACATCAAACGCCTAACAAAATCACAGTCATAAAGGACTTAGAGAACTATGCTAAGTATGAACACAGACCAGTGATGTTTTGTAAATCACAGAAGTGGGGGCACGGATATAAAGTGGAAAATATGTAGGGGGCAAAGCCCCTCCCCTCCCTGAAGGGCCCTAGGGATTCTTTGCAGGCAGTTTATGCTTAGCACTAGTTTATATCTGTGCTGTCTTGCTCATCCTTGAAAGTGAAATCAACAAAGTCATGTGCAAGATATGCCATTGCATTTCACTGCCACTGGCTGATGTAAAGTTAGACTGGTTAATTGGATACCAGTTTATTGGAGGTCAAAGAATAACATTTTAACACAATTAGATGTTTTAAACGGGCCAGAGGCCGCAGACGACTTGTAAATGGTCCGAATATAAGAGTATGTTTGCATCGCAAAAACTGCACCAAATCGTGTGGCATATAACACCACTCTGGTCTTCATATGGTCCTAATATTCGAAACAACAGTAATCTTTAAATAATATTATGAGTTCCTTAAATATGCTTTTAAAGATATGGCATAGTTCCAAGCAGTAGGGATGTAATCAACGGTGTCAACATCAGATCCCACAAAACATAAGATGAACTAATACACGCTCAGAAAAGATTTTGCTACAATGAAGAATAAACACAAAGGAGAGGAAGAACAATCACGTGCGATAGCTTCGTGTATGATTACATTAGGTAGCTATGACAACATTGACACTACAACCACCTGTCAGCAGCTCCAGTTGGATAGCCTTAGTTATTTTGCAGTCTCACTTGTAACATGCATGCTCTGTAATTCAACTCGTGCAGGTTGATGTACAGTTGTACACTGGTAATAAAATTCTAAACATAAATTGTACACGTGTCTGTAATTCTATTTTGGTATGCCATTTAATTAAGCAGCTTTGTCTGGGTATACTTTGATCAATTGTGTGTCTCCTTTTAAACAATCTTATTTATGCTAATTGCAATACTAAAATAAGGTCTAGGAACTAGTGACCTGGTGCATCAATGCATTGCTGTATTTTTCGTACAATCGATTAAAAGACTTAGCATAATGTGGTCGCATGGGACAAATAGCATGTCATCAAATATCCACTGAATCAAATCAATAACCTGTTAGGCAGCTAACTATTAGCTCAGCACTGGACTAAACGTATCCAGACATCTGCACACACAAAGAGACGGCAGGATACACTTGAGGAGCACAAGAAACCATCGCTAGGCAGAGACTGTCACTGCTTGGATATTGTCTACGCCGACCAGAGACCTCCCTCGCAACAGTGTTGCATCCTTAAGTCACCCTTCAGAGCCATTGAGAAGGGGTAATCTGACAGAAAATTTGCATGATTTGGGTATTGACTTGTGACTCGCCACAAACTTGGCCCAGGATTAAAAGCGTTGGTGGGCTGTGTGTGGCAGCAATGACAACAATGGCTGTTAACTGATGATTTCTTCGGTTGTATTACAATACAAGCTAAAGTTATCAATCATTGCTTCCAGATTAAAAACAACCAGATCAAACACAGATGTAATTAATTAATCTCCTCAAATCTAAACTACCTTGAGAATAAAAAATTATACAATTTTAGATGGATCACGAGTGTTGTCTGTGCATCCAGATTCCTCATATGTAGCCTGCAATTCCTGCAAAAATTTCATAGCTCAGCAGATCTAGACCATGTTTAAGTTCCAGCAGCTGGCAACGGTATTGAACATTGGGACGCTGTGGCTTCGAAACATGTTCCGCATCTGTCAAAATGCTTGTGACTATCTTCAAAGTCTTGCTTGCATCAAAACTGCAGTTGGTCTTCGTGAACTGGTTCCTGGTGGAACGTTTCCCAAGCAACGTTTAACAGTTTTAATGGCAAGTTTCTTTATCTCCGGCTTTTGTCCAAATCTGATGTAGGCATGTAACTGTCGAAATTCGACTTCTATTTCATGTATTTGCAATACATGTTCTGCTGTTTTGGGTTGAAGAAATTCAGCAACTTATCACAAACATGGGACATGGTCCAACTTCTGCACCATCCATTGTGCCAGTGTTGAGTAAAGCTAGTCAATCAGGATAGTGAGAACTTGGTCTGTATGGAAACATATATTTTCACCGGCTCAGCGGTCAACCAACAACTGGCTCGATGATCACATACTAGATAACCGTATATATACGGCAGCCACTGCGATGTTGAGTGACATTGGTGACGGGTCCATGCCAAGCGGGAGACCACATGCCAGTTGGTTTGATGGTCTCAAGGCAAATTTCAACGAACGTTGCTGGCTACTGCCAACGGTCGACAAGCATTCTGCCGCCTTCGTGGAGAGCTGCCCCCGGCTCCTTGGTGCTTTGATTGATTGATACTGTTCCGACAATCGCTTGTAAAGTTCAGAGCGAGGCATTGCATGAAAGAGAGGCACGTATATATTGGTAGTTTTGTATTTGATTGGTTAGTTTAGTTCGTTCAATACTATTTGTGATTCTAAGGCGTGGATCAACGCTAATTGGTTGTTGTTTCGCGTAAGTCTCCGCCGAGCAGCAGTCCAAGCAATTAGGATCTATTTTCATTGTGTTTTCAAGTTGGAGAAGCAATACCGAGGTATTGTGGATTGATTCATTTATTTTGTAAATAGTTTAATCTCGGTCACTTGTTAATATGTATTAATTGGTTTATAATTGTATCATTGGTTTAATTGCTTTAGAAAAACCAGATGTTGGTGTCAACAAACAGCGGATCTGTTCATTTGTGTTTGGGTCTGCGTTATTCCAACTCAACCATCCGACAAATTCCTTGACAATGTAACAGTGGTTACAGATACATACGAGGCTCACACGAAAGAGAGGCACAACACTTAGGCCTACACAACATCTAAGCCGGCTAGGAGCCACCTCTTGGAGAGGTTCAGTTTAAGCTGTATCGAAGCAGGCTTATGCGCGAAGAGAGCCAGAAGTGAGCCTTGGTGAAATTCGTTTTCATATAAAAAGCAGGCTTCAGTTGTGCCTGGGGCTTAAGGTGTACTTTCTGTAATTTGGTAATAACATCCGCCGGTGCGCTTGTTGTTTGTCACCTGCTGCGACGTTGATGTTTCAGTGTAAGGTAAATTTATGTGTTGTTCCGGTGTTGTTGTGAAGTATATCCAGTGACTGTGTAGTCGTTGGGCGAGGTGGTCGCTCGCCGTGTTCTTGATGTCTCTCTCCCTTCTGTCCTCTAAATGATGATGTTACACTGTCTACAAGTCTCATCGGTACTAAGTAGCAGTATAAAACACCACAAAGTAGGCAATGTT
>OFHS01004697.1:0-13322 GCA_900245855.1 Calvadosia cruxmelitensis
TTCAAATAAAGACACATGATGATGATGATGATGATGATGATGATGATGATGATGATGATGATGATGATGATGAATAGGGAAATATATTTCACCCAATTTCAGGGTAGACATAATATGATTATTTTGATACATTGGGAAGCAATATAATGTTAATGATTTATCATTAAATTTAAAAATATTTTTTATGTACATAAAAAATAATCGAGAAAGTTATTTTAAATTATCGAATCATTCATACAATTCTAATTTTATAAAGAGAAGCATGACCTCTACTACATACAACCACTTGTATCATTAAAGGATAAAAAGTTTGGCGAAAATAATAAACAATACAAGAGTGTGATACTTCAATCTTATCTAGCAAACACTAAAATACTTGGATACATTTTGCGATAAAAGATTCCTCTGGTAGCGAATTCCACCAAGAGATGACTCGGTTCTCAGATTGGTGCTTAACAAAACCCCCTTTGCAAAGCGAGAGACCTAAGTTTAAGAGGGTGTCTTCGCTGTGGATACTTTGTTGCCTCAGAGGCTCAGATCTTGCGACCGGATTTCGCCCTGATCAAGGCACTGTGGAGCATATCTTAACACTGCGAGTAGTCAGTGGCGTCTGTCGATCCAGAAAACGAAATATTATAATCACTTTTGTAGGCTATTCGAAGGCTTTTTACAGCGTGGACAGATCCGCTCTCGCCACTATTCTAGCGTTCCACAGTGCAGTTCCCGAATTGATCATCAATGCCGCCATGTCACTGTATACGCATTCTGAAGAATACGTGCGCCCGGTCAACGGCTGCTGCAGTACATACACTACATCATCTGGCATATTGCAGGGTGATACCTTGGCACCGCACCTATTTATCATAGTAATGGACTATGTCATGCACGTATCCTTGCTCGACGAAGACGCATTTACAGTTCGCTGGAGACTATTGAGTTGTCGTCTGGTCGTGGAGTTGGCAGCGTTGGCTTATGCTGACGACACAGCTCTTCTCTGTGATGACATTGCCTCTGCTCAGCGTCAATTTATACTCGCAGCATCATCGCTTGACGTTGGCCTGAGAACAAATCCTCAAAAGACCAAAGTCACGACAGTCGATGATAGTGTCCATAGCTCAATCAGGGCCGACCAATGGAGATGCCTTATCAACATGCAACGAGTTTAAGTACCTTGGGTGCGACGTGCAAGCAATCGCAGTGGCTTTCGCAAGCGATAAGAAGCTGCATATGGGTAGCAGCACGAAAGCTGTAAAAGGTCTGGAGTCTCTGAGTGTATAGAATCCGTGCTTCTGTACAGCGGAGCATCATGGGTTCTCACAGAAACACTGACAGAGGAAGTCAACGCAGCCTACAAGTCTCTTCTCTGACATTGCATTGATGTGCATTATTCCCGAAAGATATGTAGTTGGGAATTATGTCGCTCCACGAGCATGAAGCCCGCCTTATTATTATTGGTTTGACTTGACATTTCCTATGCAATAATGAAACAGAATTCGTTTCCAAATTACAAATAAAGAGGATAGCCAAATATAGTAAATGGATCGTCATGGTCAAAATATTGTCAGTCTTAATTATCTACATACAGTAAATGCTACCATATAAGCTGACAGACAAAAATAAGCTCCAAATCTATTTACAAACAGTGTTTTTAGATGGGATGGCAAAAACACGGTGTAAAGCTTTTTAAAACACGGTGTAAAGCATCTTGCCATCAATCCCTCCCCAAAACAGTAGGCTTTTTCCTTACTTCGTGTTCGTAAAAACGATAGTCATAATTATTATGGCTTCAAAAAGAAGAAAGTATTCACTCCAGAAAGATACTTGATAGAACGGCTCTCTAATACAGTAAGAATACCAAATGACAATATATAAAATTAATGTAAGGTTTGGCTGGTATTTCCAATACATTCAGTGATGGTGCCATTTCGGAGGATTATTTCTCTGCATGGTCCTCCCATTTTTGAGAGATATTCAATTTAGAATTGCTTTTGAATTGGCCTCTCGAAAACAGTCCGACTTGGCCTTCCAATTCAAGAAGATTTACGATATCACTAATAGGATAAAGTGAGTCAATTTCTAAATAAAAATATTCTAAAATGTGAATCTGTAAAGAACGTCTAAAATGTTAAATTAATTATTACTGTGAAGAATATACGCAACCAATAACACTGCAATTGAAATTTAGCATCCTACGGATAGTATATTGCTGTTTATTCTATGGATTTCGAATGCTAGCCGAAATCATTATAACAACACTGAAGTGCAACAACTTATAGCTTCAAATAAAAACCGTAAATGTATTTGATTTGAAAGCTATAGTACCATATTTTTGATTGTTTTCGAAAACACCAAACCGACTCATCATTGCAACGCCATTGACAATAATTAACAACGGAGCAGTCCACAGCCTTTCAATGCTAATTTTCTCTTAGAAATTGAAGCTGTAATGAATAATTCAAAATAAATCATTGCAGTCAATTGAATGTAGCTTGGAAGTGAAATTGAGTGTTTGCATTGGACGAATATCCTGTGGACCCAACCAAATCAGTCCGGTGTCTGTATAAAACTTGTTGGCCAGAGCTCCTCTGCATAATAATTGTCTTTCATGGCAAGCAGCATTTGCATTCATCTTTGCTCGGACTGACAATTCAACTAAGCACTGTGGCTCGCAAGAGCCTGAAGTTGATTCTTTTCAAACCATTCGAGCACAACGGTTTGCCACGGCAAGCACAGCGAGTTCAAGGTGCCCATTCCACAGCGATAACCTCGTCAAATTGCAAAAGACCTAGCTCGACTTCAAAGCGACCTTTTCAAAATACGGCTCCTTTATGTTCTGTGCCAATTTGTAGTATTCAATTTTGACCTGCTTTAAGAGCAAGCTAAACAACGCGCGTCTCCGAAAGTGTGCTCAACCAAGGGCTATACTTTTCCCGGGAAGTTTGTCGCCCATACTTGCAACTGAGTAACAGGTCCCGGTTTTGTACCAACAAACAGACATACAAACAAACAAACAAACATACAAATCGACAGACCTTTGTGTATTATAGGGTTGTCGATTTTAAGCTAACTTGGAAGTATGAGCAAACAAACACCAACATGACGCAGAGAATCCGGTTCTGACTTTTTATAGCAAAGTATACTATCAATAAATGTATAAATCATGTGCAGGCTAGAACATAATAGGTAATTGAAACTTACGCAAGGGAGTGGAATTGCAGCGACTTGCCTGTACTGACGGTGTGCGTTCTCTTTTGCAGTGAGACGTCAATGAATTACACTGTATATGTATTTGAGGTTAGGTGAACGTACGTTTGTACGAACGAAACAGCTGAATAATCACAAGGCACAGCTGAAAAGAGAAGGATGTTTGATGTTTGGGATTATCTTCCTCTCGTTTGGTTTCAGGACGTTTATTCATCTGCTGGAAGGAAGTCACAATGTTCTTCATCACCCACAGAGTTCTGTCGTCCCATCGCAGCAGAAATCCTAAGTCAACCTTCTCTGACAATTTATGACAAGATTCGAACAAACACCGCATACTGAACTTGAAAAACAAACAAATGGGATACAATATGCAAAACAATAGATTAAATCCAGTTATTTTAGAAGAAAATTTGATTTTCGACTTTTTAAACAGAATGATTTATGTTGAATATACAGTAATCATCACATACAGAATTTGTAAAAAACCTAAGTGAGACACAAATTACAAATATAAGTTAGATTAAATTATTTGGAAAATTATTCAATTTTTTTGCAACTGTGCCTGAGACGCTTTCGACTTTTCCACGCTGAATTGCCAAACTCACTTTTGCGATGAATTAGACTTTGCTGGATTTGAATTTCATTCTGGTGCCCAGTTCGTATAAGACGAAGGCCTTGGTGGTTGGGCGAAGTTCTCCAAGAGTTTCGATAGATATATGTGCGAATATGTATTGGTCAGTTATAGCTCTCTATATTTGGAGTCTTTGTTGCAATCAGCTTTTTGCGACAGCTGCTCTCTTTACATTATTTTTCGCGGGCGATGTTGGGAAAACAGATAACTCTCGATGCCTGCTTGATTGGGAAGGAGTCTGGAGAAGCTAGAAGAAATTCATTTCTGTATCCGAGAAACTCTATAGTTGATACAAGAGTTCTCATTAGACAGTTTGAAAAAATATTTGTAAAACATCAGTGGAGTTGAGTTTCTCGCTATCTCATTGGTAAAAAGTGAATTCATTCGTGAATTCTCCTTAGACAATTTGAAGAACTATTTGAGAAAACATCAGTTGAGTTTCCTGCAATTTCACTGGCTGTGAGAAGTATGATTGACAGATCTGCTGCATAATCATTGTTCGACTAAAGACTTCTTGAAAGTTCCTTGGGCTCAAATCGCAAAGTTTTACAAAATTGTCTTTACATCAAAATGCGAGGAAAATTTCTCGAAAGCAAAAGGCTTGGTTCTCTCTGATTGTTTCACATCATTAGACTAAGCGCTTTTGGCGAGAAAGTTGAAGAATAAAATAACAAATGCATGAATATTTTTGGAAATTGGAAATATCCGTACCAGGACGAAGTAGTAGCCACTTCAATGTAATTCTTCTCCAGCGCAGTTGAAAGAGGACTATAAGAGGAATGAAAATTGAAGAGTAATTGCTAGTAATATAAGTCATCGACAACACAATAATTTGCGAGTGTCTGTCGGTTTGATGAAAACTTATAAAAGGAATGTGTTTGAAAAGGTCACCTTCATAACGAGCTATGCTTTCTGCAAGCGTTTGACGAAATTATCGCTGTGGGATGGGGACATTGAATTTTCTGTGCTTGCCGTTGCAAACTGTTGCACTCGAATTGATCTAAAGGCCCGTCGAAAGGATCGATTTCAGTCTCTTAATTGGGAGCAGTAGCTGAGTTTAGAAACAATGCGCAGCATATTACGCTGGCTGAATCTATTTAGCAGGTCGAATCAGCTTTTAAATATGATTTCTAAGTGTTCTGCTTAATGTTGATTTTACTATGTTCAGCTAGGAGATATTACAGCAACCTTTTCTCCAAGGTTTCTCGAGATAGTTAATGGTTTATTGTTTTGATTGATGAGCCGTTGAACTTGCGAAGCACTAGGCCTACACAGAAGTCGGAAACTTGCGATCGGGTACAGAATTTGGGCTTCAAAAAGCAGTTAGCAACTGCCAGTCTAGCAACAATTTGCAATTGTGATTATTGTAAAGACCCATTTAGTTGCGAATTTTTTAAAAGAACAAATAATTAGTAATTTGATTGCAAATTACTTTTCTTTTTAAGTAATTTTTAGCTAGTGATCAATTACTTTTTATTTCATGTAATTGACACCAGGAATTAATTATTTTACAATCCAAGTAATTTTGGAAGTAATTAATTAGTGATGCATGAGTAACTTTTCAGCCCTGGTCTCCATGTGCGACGGCAAACGAGTCATCTTCATAAGGGCAGACTTTCCACAAACAAGTAGCCATGAGTGACAGGTGAGACGTGAGTCGTGAGTAGTCACGGCCTAACTGAGTCGATTTCTGATTTTCTGTGAATATTTTTCGAGCTTTGTATGCTTCACATCGAAGTATGAAGGACTAAAGGAAACAAGGTAATTTGAGTGTCACCCTGTTCTTGTAATAATCATTAGTCTTGAGTTTTGCCGCCTGCTGTCGGCAGTGCTGTATAGATTACTTTTTATTTGTAACGAATTACAGTTACAAGTTACAGCCGTTAAATGTAACGAATTACAATTACAAATTACACTGGTTTCAAAAGTAATCGTTACAAATTCCTTTTAAAAATTACTTTTGCAAGGAAGGACATTCATTTCGCAACAAATCTTTAAAAAGCACATTTTGTCATGAGATCGAAGAGTATTTTTGTGATTACTGCTCAAAAATCACACTTAAATGCAGCATGACATCAATCAATGTCAATCTGTTTGACTAAACGGAGTGAACGCCAGCACTGTGACTGTTTCAGAACGATTTCGTTGAAGGAAGAGCAACTGAGCAAGTATGAAAGTAATTTTCAAAATGCCCGACAAGTTATAGTAACGATTACAAATTACTACTGAAAAATGTAACGAATTACCGTTACAAATTACTCTATCAAAAAGTAACGGATTACAGTTAAAATTACTTTAAAAAGTAACGATTACAAGTAATCAGTTACTTGTACAAGTAATCAGTTACTTGTAACGAATTACTATACAGCACTGGCTGTCGGTACATCTAACATCTTGAACGGTCCGCCGATCGGCGATCGCTCACTTGCAGTCTTACTCAGTTACTCTTACACAGCCATAGTATAATCCCACAGACATATTACATGTTTATGTTCTTTATTATTATTATTATCAATAACGAATTTCTGTGCTATTTCTATTATCACTGCTTGAATCTCTTTATCCCATTTCATCTACTACAACTAGCTGGTCCGCGCTTCAGTGTTGTTGCTTCACTTGACGTTGGAGGCTTTGGAGTGTACAGTAATTTAGTTCCTTACAAGTCACAGTTCCGTTCTCCGTGTTTATCTTATAAAACTGTATCTTCGAGAACGTTGAAAGTGCCTATACGGGTTGTGACTTGTGAAGTCTCGACTGATTCTGATAGAGAACAATTTAATACTCCGACGGAATCAGCTAATGCGAGTGAGATAAATACCTGGTTTTATTAATATTCGTGTCACAAAATATTAGGAATGCATTTTGTCACAGAATGTTAATCCAGAGGAATTTTACTAACACAACACGAGCAATAGACGGCGTACAATCAATGCCCAGAGAGAGAGCAACTGTGATAAACAGCAGACAAAGAACAGGATGGGATGAGGTGACGAAACACCAACAAAAGAAGACTAGGCTTTTGCAAATGGTGAATTGATACTTTGACGAGACAACAGCTTACACACAGGAACAATAGACGTTGTGCAAGCAATGTCTCGGAGGTCCATAATGTTGACATTTCTTTTTGCAATTCCAGATTCGCAGCTCATTCTAACGTCATCGTCAGTAAAAGTGCAACCATGACAAATCGCACAAAGCGCCTCGCAAGCAAAAGAACACTGGTATAGTACTGCTATGCAGATGTTGGCCTACCTATCATGCGCTATTGTCTCGCAAGCCATTGTCCTACGTGTTGGAAAACTGATTCTGTGTAATGGAAAGATCAATAGCTACTGACACATAGAATCAACACGTCCTGCTCAGAGCGAATCTCACGATAACTCGTTTTACTAAACATCACATCACACCACATAACACCTTACATTACCGGAACTTACAACTGTCTAGATACTGTGACATTTCCGATTGAACCACCACAGTAATTACGTCATTACCAATCATTACTATTTTCAACACTACAGTGTAGCCCCGTTAATATCACCTCGGTTAATATCACAACCCGCTTAACATCACTTCACTTTGAGAACCAAATTCTGTCAGGATCAGCTATTTTAACCCGCTTAATATCACGACCCGCTTATTATCACAATTTTTGACTGGAAAGTCATAGTGATATTAACGAGGTTTCACTGTATGACCAATCAGCATTGTGTTACTTTGATTCTTCACTTTTGATCAATCTCCACAGCTATAAAATATAGACGCATCCTATTTGCAATTCAAGCTGTGCCTGAATATTAAGTGAACTTGTGCAATTTGCAACATCCACAATCAGCTTAGATCTCTTCATCTGCTTATCGCAATGTAATGCCATTCGCTTGTCTATTGCGACAGTATGACGGGGTTTAAAATGTAACAGCAGGGATGTTCTTTCAACTGAAAGGATATTTCAGTATGTGTTAGGACACCATCTCAGGAGTATTTCTATCAAATCCAACTACAGTCAAACCTGTATCAACGGCCACCTCTATAGAGCAGCCACCTGTGTACAAAGGCCACTCTTCATAACCAGAAAATGATACTTTCTATAGAAATCAACCTGGACAGAACAATCACCTGTCTATAAGGGTCATTTTCCTAGGTCCCAAAAGTGACCGTTATTGACAGGTTTCTCTGTAACATGTAATTCTGATGCGCGGATATAGTATAATATGACAATGTGTGAAATATTATGTTGTATCTTTCCTATTGTCTAAACCTATTTCTCTTCTGCACTCCAATGTCTTCTCAGGTTGTATTGTGCACTGTTGGGAAGCTTGTGGTCTGGCCTAGCTCCTTCAGTAGCTTATTTTGGAAGTCCAGGTGTTGAGGTCCTGTTTTACCCTAGCAAAGTAGAGGCCATATTCTTGTCGGCGGTGTCAAATCTTAAACACCATTGAACTTCTATAATTTTATTTTAAACCAAAGGAATTAGCTTGATAATTTTGTAGGCCTACCACCCATTAAACATAACGATGGATTACACACAGCTAATCGGTGCTGTAACCAAAACGAAAAAGACTTTTTGTACAACCCTGTCTTTCTTCTTGAAGCCTACAATGTTATAGATGATTGCCAGTTGCGTGACTGTTCATGATTGATGGTCCCTGTGAAATCTGGTTTGAAACCGACAACGATAAGAAACGTTATTCTGTGTGTTCAAACAATAGTGACTACTCAATAGAGATTCTAATTTCAAGCAAACTTTGCAGAGGATTATTTGTAGAGAAACTCTAACCAAAATCAATTAAAAACCGATCAATCTAAGGAAGAAAACGATGCCACTGAATTGTTTGGAAATTGGATGTGATAGCTTTTTATTCCTTTCTACTGTTTCACTATTTAGCAGGATTTGGAGGTCTTGTCGCCAAGATTGGTTTTAAAAATGAAATTCGATTAATCAGCCAGCAAGCAAAAAGTGATTAAAAATTGATTACTTGAGATAATCAATATTCATTAGAAATTTTACTACTCCAGGTTGGACGTGATTACTAATTACTGTTGTACAGTTTAAGCTGCTTGGATGAAAAACCATTTAGCAAGCAACATAATTACATCACAGTAAATTTTAAAATATAATGTGATTTATAATTTAAAAGTCAAATATATTATCTGACTTTCAGTGTTAGCCAGTAACAAGGTAATTCTACTTAGTTTCTTTACTTAAGTAAGTAACTTTCTAGTAACAAAGTATAGCTTTTGAGATATCTTTTCTCAGTACTTTTCTGATTATTTTTACCAGAAAATTACTTTGTTTACTCTGTGTGCCACCGGAAAAGTAGTTTTGTTGCCACCAGATCGCTTTGTTATAAATGCATGACCACACATGGTCAGCAGGAGCTGTATTCTGCTACATGAAAAAAGTTACTTGTAACTTAGTAGATTTTCAGAATAATGTCATACATGCATACATACATACATACATCTATCGTCCAATACTGTGTAAGACAGGCTGCTCAGGACTGTAGCTACATTGGTATAAGTGTTAGCACAATAAAATGTTTATTTTGTACTATTGATGTCATTTTAAAACTACTTTACTTTTCTCAGAAAATTGTTGTCAAATAGACTTACTTTTGTACTTTACTTTAGTAACGTATATCATGACTACTTTTCTGATTACTCGAGTAAAATATTGGAAATACTGTTTACTTTACAAAATTTTGCAATACTTTGTTGAACACTGCTGACTTTATATTATAGTCTACAATACTTCTAAAGTGTGATATCAGAAATCTATCTTTGTATGTAAACATGGTATACTAAATTTAGCTAGTATCATTTAGAGCTGGGTCGATTGTGGCTTTTAAAACGATTGTTGAACAGGACAATTGGTTGCCAAAAAACAATCTATTAATCGATGCATCGAACCCAGCTCTAGTATCAATCGTTAGCATTTTACAGCTAGAGTGTCATGTCAAACTGCATGTAATAATAGCAAATGCTTGCTAAATAACATTAAGGCAAAGTTAAACACAATAACTCAAGCAATGACTGCCGCGTTTGTAGATCCAATGTGACCATTGTTAGTACCTCAGATGATCCCTGACCAGCCTCATTGCCATGCAATAATTAGGCAAGGATAAGCCCAGTAGGCAGCCACTCTCGCACAAGGTAGCTAGCAACATAGCCACAACCGCGAGCCTTGCTATTGATTCTTGTGCATCCTATGCCTTACACATTGCAACTAGTTCATATGCAGGATGTCTTCTTCAATGAGTAACAGCAACGAGATCTCTGATTCCCCACCCACCCATCCTACTTATTAGTGGTGACTTGTAGTCCTTCCACTACTTATCAGTGTGACTAGTTTGTGGTTGTGAAAGGGGCAGTTTCCGCAGCGTTGTCACGTTGTGATCGCTTGCTTACTCCGGCTACCTTTCAATATGACACGTCCCACAGACCAAGCATCGACACCAAACTCTCACCGAATGGTGATGCGTTCAACTACAATTAGTTTATTCCAGTAGAGCTCTGCTCTTAAACTCAAGCGATGTTAGACTGATCGTGATCCCTGACATAATATTTATAGAATTTGGTTAGACGGAAGTGGTTTGCCACACAATTATATATAAGTAGGTTCTAGCCAATCACAGTGCTCCGCATGCAGTGCCGACCATTCAGCGTAGATAGACTTAACCTGCTACATGATTTGAGTTAACTAAATGATAGTTCTTCACCTCCATGTTTCCTGTTCATGTTGTAATGATTGTACTTTGGTAGGAAAACTCAAGTCCTCTGTTAAAAGAAGAAGAATGTGCTCTACGCAAGGCTTTGTATGCTTCATTGAAGTCTTCTAAAGGCGCTAGTGGTGATGGAAATGAAGAAAGCAAGAATACATCCCGAGGGAAATATGGCAAAGTACCAGCTAGCATGGATGCTCCGAAGGGGAAAAGAAAACTGACGAAAGGTTCCTCGACAGAATCTATTACGAAAAGCGCAAAAATTGTACAACACGGGAACAGAAGGTTGAAAAAGGTTACTGCTGGTAGTTCTAGTATTGGCAAACTGAAGAAAGAACGCAGAAAAATTCTTCAAAAGTCTTCCAACCATCTTGGTAAAAGACAATATGACGATTCAGATACAAGTGATGACGAACCCACTGATGCATTGCCTGTCAGGTAAATGACCTCAGTTTTGTTTACAAAGACACATCTTTGTACTAGGTAATTTTAAGTTCTCTCTTCACATGATGAACTGAAATTATGTGAGCTATGAAATCCATATTAAATCATATAAAAACATTGTGCAAATTTTGCTATATTTCCTGTACTTTTTCTAAATTGACATGCCCGTTGACACGGTTTTTGCACAGTACGGTTGTTATTT
Source organism: Calvadosia cruxmelitensis (assembly GCA_900245855.1). Classification (NCBI taxonomy): domain Eukaryota; kingdom Metazoa; phylum Cnidaria; class Staurozoa; order Stauromedusae; family Kishinouyeidae; genus Calvadosia; species Calvadosia cruxmelitensis. The sequence goes on from OFHS01004697.1 coordinate 11,204, forward strand.
CACATGGTTCTCAGATGGTACCTCCCCTTTGGTATAATTTTCACACAATTTTGGATTCATGTTAGTCAAGTCCTGCACGTTTTGTACGATTTTACCTTGAAAAGTAAAAATTGCATATTTTTACAACTATTAGCTATAGAATGTCCAAGCCATGATAATTTAAGGACATACCCATTGGGATGGAACTAAGAGTTGCTAACACCACTTCCTCGAACACAGATACTACATTGATACTGTCAGCAGTCTCTTTTAGGGCTGGGCCGATGGTAGATTTTCAGCAATCGATTAATCGTTGCCAACAATCGATTAATCGTAATAAAACAATACACAATAGAAGCAAACAAAAGATCTATTCAATTTTATAGACAACGACAATAGCAAACATGTGCAGATCTGTACAGAACTTCGCTGTCGGAAAACACACGAAAGCAAATTGCAAACGACAAACGAAAACACCCTTCAAAACTTCAAAATAATATGATTTACTTAGCTATGGAACAAGCTATCAATATTTCCATAAACCCTCTGTGTATTGGTTAGTTTTACTGCCATCGTTTTGCTGTGCGACTGAAGAAATCACTTGCAAGTTTTGCAACTCGACGCCTTGCAACTTGTTCATGGCGCGTGTTTGATGGCGATACCAAACCGAAATGGCAATGGCTTTCCCGCCACGAAGTCGTGTTGCTATGACACCCGCTTTTTTGACGACATAACATGCCAGTGTTGAATTACAAATCTAGTGTTTGCTGCATGGCTCACAAAAGAAGAGGCGGATCAAATTACGCTTCAAACGTTTCTGCGAACTCTACTCGTAAACCTGACCCGCTCTTTTGAGGCGTGTGTTATTCATTTGTGTGGAGACGAGACAATCAATTTATTTCCAATCATTGACTACGCGGAGACAAGAATTCATAATTATTCGAAAACAACGCTTTCGAAAGTTTGAAACACGAAAACATCATTGAGAAAATCAACAATTGTTAAACGATTATTTGAAACGAAGAATAAACAATCGATTGTCGGGTAAACGATCGATTAATCGCTTCATTGGCCCAGCCCTAGTCTCGTTAATTGTAGGCCTATTATTAAGATGATGAAATGAATAACTGATAAATATAAATGTAGCAAAGGTACTTGTAACAGTTACTATTCGAGGGGCTTCGACGGTAACTCAATTACTGTTTTGCAAGAGTAACTTGTGAGTACTGTAACTAGCTACGTTTCTTTAAAGTAAATAATGTATTTTAGAAGTTACTTTTTTCCAGTTACTTGCAAAGTCTCTTCTTACACATTTAAGATGCTTTTGCTGCAAATAAAATATGTTTGTGGCATCGCGAGACTGTAGTGTTAATGTGGCAACTCCCTTGCCGCATAATAATTGTGCCTTTGTGTGCACACTGATGTTGGACTATCTCTTTATAGGGATTACCTTGAACGTGATTTTATCATCTCAACTAGAATTAGTTAATATTGTGTTCAGTGTTCCCTTTGGGGAATATTTTGCGGAGTCACAGGGTTACTTTGCAAGGAAAATATTTTTCGGGGTTTCCGGGGTTGATGCCGGGAATTCCATGCATGGTTGCGAGGTCCCCACAAAATTTTTATTAATACAAGGGTGGTATAAAGCTTTTGGAAAGCCCTTTTTAATTGACTCACGGTTACCCATGGTAACCCGTGGGTCAATGTTGTAGAGGGGAAAAATTTTTCATTTTTTCTCTTCATCTTCATCTTCATATTCAGACCGTGGGAAAATTGGTCGCCCCCCATTGTGATCACGGGAATCACACACTAGTGTGTCACATGCTATTCATTGGTGATGTCATGGTGAAGTAGATTTGCGCTAAACTGTGCTTACTCAACTTTGCTAAGTTTTGCTTTTATACTAGACTTACTTTATCATAAATTTGAATGTGGTTACATAGTCTGATAATTGCGCATGCGTAGTAATTGTCTATCATTGTGTTGCACGATTGAACCTCGTATTGTGGTCGATGCAACGTGGTTCGATCATGGTTCGGGAATTGTTCGTTGTTCTCAGCTTAATTGGTTGATTTTGAAGATCATGATGGCTTAGAAATGTTGATCGGACAGAAAGAGTTTGTTGTTATTGTGCAGTTTG
>OFHS01004698.1:0-13320 GCA_900245855.1 Calvadosia cruxmelitensis
AATAATAATAATAATAACACGTAATCATTTTATTTTCTCTTGTATTCAGCTGGGTAAAAGACATTACAACGATTGTAAACAACTAAACATATAGGCAGATAGATAGGCCTAATTTGTATGATCAATGATCATGATAAACAGATCTAGTCAATAAAGGCTTCACTGGTAGATCAGGATGCGTACTATTATGATGAACATCAATATTCTCCTGATTTCCTGACGGCACTCGATTAAATTGCGGAAGTGCAGAAACAAGAGCAAATACAGACCAGAGCATAGACTTATGTGAAATTTAACTTTTTATGAATAAACGTGAGCTGCAGTTGAAAACGCGACAGCAAAAAAAACAAGAGCAAACTTAAATGTTGTTCGACTATCTACTGCTTACAACAACAGAAAACAAAGCATTCTTTATGGTTGGGAAAAGAACATTAATGCTGGAAAAAAGAATTCAATACAATTTGTTTACGTTTCTTCACGCCACTTCTGAAATTTTCACGAGCCTGGTTTTGCATCTGTAGCTTGCTGTGTTTATGCTATAACATCATAGCTCTAAGCCAATCAGATTGCAAGAATTCAATTTTCCATAGTGCTATAATGTTATAGCATCATAGCTCTTGGCCAATAAGATTGCGAGAATATAAATTACTATGTAATAAATGGGTTTATGAATCTTCATGTCAATGGATTTGCTATGCAAGTATGCAACGAGCTACACTGACATTTAAAATTGGGAACAAAAACAGTAAGAGCTCACTCAAGATATACATCATAATAAAATGCCCTTTCTACTAAATTGAACGATTGCTGCTGCCCGATCCTAGGTTCAGGTCAGAGCTGACCGCTCTTCAATTAAGTCTGAGCCACCTTCTTGGAGTGCACAATCGTCGACCCTACTCCTGTTTCTTATGTAATGTAAGGACTTGACTGTTTATGAATATCTTGTATCCTGCCAGAGCTGTAACGTAATTCGTTACAAGTAACTAATTACATGTAATCGTTACTTTTTTAGTAATTTGTAACTGTAATCGTTACTTTTACATCAAAGTAACTGTAGCGGTAATTCGTTATAAATACTGGCTGTAATTTGTATTTGTTAGCCTACTTTTAAGGTTGACCTCAGTTACAAGTTACTTTACAAATATCGTATCCTTACAAATGGTGATCTTCAGAGAATATTGGCCCTGCGCAGGCTGCTCAACAGGGAGCTTTGTTACTGATCGGGGGCACTCGACAGCACACCGAACCATGTGTTAATCCACGTGTGTTTTATCCCATGCCAGGCCTTCAGGAGACCTGAGTCAGGGTCAGACTCTGTAATACAATTTTTATGAATAGTATGAAATTGGCTACTTGTGATCATACGGCCATCTGTTCCTTTTGCGGTTTTATTTTCCGTTTGTCTGTTGCAACTCTGAGCTCAAGCGTCACTCCTTTTCTTTTCGAATTTTCTGTTGCACGTTGCGGAGTATGGAGTCTTTTCTCAAAGAACTATGTGATTCTACAGTTATTGTGGAGGCCGAAAACGATATTGGTGATGGCTCTGTTGAAGCATCTGTGTACACTGTGCTGTATAACACAGTAAGGATGTGTTGATGTAAGTGCCGGCAGGTTACATCAACGCATTGACGAGCACAGTGGATCGGCTATTGGCTCACACATCAAAAGCCACGGAATCGACCAAAAGGTAACTTGAACGGATTTTCAGTATTGCGGAAATGCCAAAATAAATTTGACTGTTTGGTCCACGAGATGCTCGCAATCAGGCAGATCCGGCCATCCCTTAACACCCAGTCAGACTCAATCCGGTCCCGGCTCTTTTCCGGGGACTGACATGTCGCCGGTTTCATTGTATAGCCGTCCTTTGTATTATTGTTTGTGTCCGTAATTAGGAATTTATTGTCACATTGTTAAACAGTAACTATAAATATGTATCTGTAAACCGTTCTCCTTCTCTTGCCTGAAGATGACATGTTGAAAATATGTCAAAACGTTGCAACACACTGCGTTTTTTATCGCTTTTATTTTAATTGTGAACATAACATAGTAATACACAGTAGACCTATAGAACAACAAAAACGTAAAAGTAACTCTAAAAGTAACTAGTAACGACTACTTTTGAAATAAAGTATTTTGCAATTGTAATTCGCTATTTTTGGAAAAAGTAATTTGTAACTGCAATTAATTACTTTTTGGAGATGTAACTTGTAATCGTAATTAGTTACTTTTTAAAAGTAATTGTTACAGCTCTGTATTCTGCTATTATCTGTTCTAGGTCTAGTTAAGTGTTATATTGTTGTCTGTTCTAGGTCTCCTTCATTGTTGTGATTAAACTGTTGATATCAAACGAGGAGGTTTTTCTTGCGAATTCCTTTGATGATCGATCGATGATCTGTTTATAATCGATTGTTTAGTTTGGTGATTGGATTGGTTCAAGTGATTGTGTTAGGTGCAACGTTGGATAGTTGGCAGATTGACATTTTAGGTCTACAGTTTACACCCACCCTATACAATGATACATGCATAAAAGATGGCAGTTAGCAAACATAGTCCGTGTACCTTGGTAGTCTTTAACAGTTTTCCACAAATACTGCATGTAAGTGAAATTTCCTTTTCCTTCTTCAGTGCATCTTGCTTTGCTTTTTCGTCTAGCTTTTTCTGTTCACAATATCCATCACAGCATCTGTTGATATGAATTTGCCGTCTTGTAGAATTCAAGTGCTGTAAGTCTTTTTGACAAAATTGGCACACAGTTACTTCCTCTGCTTTAGTTGAGGCCTCTTGCTGTGCGATCTCTTGTAAATGCAGCTTCTTGGCAAGAGCTTCATCGTCACTTTCTTTTCGACAAGGATTGCTTGTTGATGGCTGAGCGTTTGATTGGTCGCCAGTACATTGCTTATCCAAACAAGAATTAACATGCTGTGTCATGTTCTTGTCAGGAGTGCCAGGAGGAAAGATGAAGTTACAGACCGCACAACTGGCGGCATCTTCAATGGTGACGTCATTGTTTGACTCAATGTTATTTTCTAAGACATCTTTCCCAGGGTTGTTAGAAGCCGAACTTTGATTTGACAGCTTCACTGCATGATCTGGCTCGCCACTGCTACTCACGGCTGTATGTGTTGAATGTATTCCATTGCTTTTTGTAACTGTATTTCTTTTATTTTTAGTCCTTTGAAATTTACCGACCGTCTTTCTCTCCTCTGTCTTTTGGTTGCCAATCTGAGCCGCTCGCTTCTTCGGCATATTGATATTGAGAAGTAGGCTTCAAACCAAAATACAAAGTTATAAAATAGTGCAACAGGGCTACTGAGCCTCCTTTCCTTTGTCCAAGAGATAAACAACGTACATTGAACACGTGGGATGGTGCGTCAAAGCCAGTTCTTGGAAAAGGTTCGCATTTGAGTTCCAGTTGCAAGCGCTACTGCACACTCTCGCAACAAAGTATATGCAAGTTGCCGAGGGAATATGCAGCAAGGAGAATTGTTCTCAATGTGCGCTGTCCTCCACGCGCACATCAATATCATAAACAAGTTGAAAGAAGGATAAACACCGAGCAGACCAAATAGTCCGTCGTGGTTCTTTGAAATCCCGGGAAAAGACTCGTTCCAATCTTCTCTAGCAGATTGAGGCTTACACGAAATGGTAGACAAAATGACCGACACGGTGTTTGATGTAGCTGTTATTTTGGAAGGCTATAGTTTCGAAGATAAGGACGGAAATTACCGTGCCACTGGAAGTGTCACATTAGTCAAGGGACAGATTAATGTCCTGGTTGATACAGGCAGTCCATGGGATACCGATATTGTTATTGCTGGCTTAGAGAAAGAAGGAGTAACTCCGCAAGATGTAAATTTTGTTGTTGGAACCCATGGACATTCTGATCATATTGGAAACCTAAATCTATTCAAAAACGCGACTCATATCGTTGGATTTGATATTAGCCACAAGGATATATACCTTGATAATTCCTTGAAGCAGGGGGAGAACTACGTAATTATTAAAAATCAGCTGGAAGTGATGCCAACGCCAGGACACACCCATTCGGATGTATCATTGATTGTCCGCCATGCTGCTAAATATGGCACTGTTGTTGTAGCAGGGGATCTGTTCGAGTGTGAAAACGATGAAGATACCTGGCAATCAATTAGTGAAGCTGTTGACGTACAGACCAAGAATAGACAGAAAGTCTTATCATTTGCAGATTACATAATTCCTGGTCACGGACCATTATTCAAAGTTAAGGCTAATTAGAAACTGAAAAGTAATTTATATGATCTATAATTTAATGTAGCTGAAAAAAGAATTACAGTAGAACTGAATTCAAATCTGCTCTATGTGACTTGGGATGAATTCAACCATGATTCGATTCAGCGTACATCGTACAGTTCTGAGCACCCAGTGCTTATGATAGAAAAAAGTGGACCCAATTAACGCAGTGTTATGTGGGGCTTTGTTCTCTTCCACTGTACTGGCTGAATGTTGACACCATTTCATGAAGTAATGGTTGCAGTATGGTTCTTTTAGACTCAGCAATGTGTAATACTGTAGACTAATTCTCTAACAAGAACTAGTCAATTCCAGTAAATTGTGTACTTACCTATCTGTGCTTTCCACAATAAAATTTGTCATTGCAGCTTGTGACTTAGTCGTGACCTGTAAATGTTTTACAGACTGAGAGGGATTTGAGGACAACTAGGCAATCGACCCTCATCTCAAGAGAGCACAAATTCACTTGGCCTACTTGCATTTGGGCTCACGCAGGATCTAGGAGCCAAGTAATTAAGGCAACCCAGCAGCATTCAAAATGTGAAGCGCAATAACTAACACAATAATAACCCCACATTCCCATTGTCAACATACCCTCAGGTCAAAATGCAAGCAAATTAATGCTCATCTCTTTTTATGGGTAATAATAAACCTCAAGGTGTTTGAATTCACGCCAGCTGATCATTTAGTCTTGAAGTGAATCTATCACAGTTTCACTTTGCGGACACCCATAATAAGAGCACCTCATGAGCAAATTAGTAACAATTTTTAGCACAATCAGTAGCAATGTTGACCAAAAACAACAAATTGGCAGCGATAAAAATAGGAATGCCTGAGAGATAACCAGGAAGAGATAAATTATTTAAATAAGCCAAAAATAAGGAGATTTTCCAAACTATTTCATCAAGATCTTGAGCAGTCGCTTCCATTCGGGAAATGTTCTTGCTCCTATGGAAACTGAAATGTAATGTATAAAGCGAGCATCAGAACGCTCAGTCGATAATTAAGGGACTAAGTAATGTGTCACTGAGTCACTACTGTCGACTGACAAGACTTCATGATGACTAAAAAATTAGCATCCAGCTTTTCCTTGCACCATGTTTTGAGCAGCAGTGTAGGGCAAATCAACTCCTTTATGGAGTATCGACTTCAGTTCTCCACAGTTACAGCAAGCAGTGAAAGGCACGACAAATACATACAATATAGCACATAAAAATCCAAGTGGCCAGCAGATACAAATCAGGATGATGAACCACACTAACGACCACAACCAGCCAAGATTAGCCATTTTGAAAGTAAATAAATGTTAATCCAGAAGCGTAATTGCTCTCACAAACGTAAACAACCTTTCCCAAGATCTTCGGTAAGTAGTGTTGAGGAAATTTGGTCTCTTTGAAAGACAACTGCTGCGATTTCTAACGTCCAGGTTGCTCGCGCTGGAAATCCAGGTAAGTAGCCGCTGCTTGTAAAATCGCTCGGTTGAAAGCCTTGTTCGGGGTGTGGCACTCCTCGCAAAATGGAGGCTGGATATTGCGAGATTGACAAAAGAGAAACCTGCTGAGCTTGGTTGAGAAATCAATAAATCATGGTCAGCGAGAATTAGAGATCAACTAGTAAGAAATTAAGAATGGATAATATTTGGCTTGAGGTACCCAATGAACAGTACGATCTTTAGCTCGTCCTATGGCACACGCAATTATTTATTTATTTTCCGATAAACAGATAACAGTTAACTTACAAAAGTAATTCTGGTAAAAATGTCCATACATTATAATGAATTTCTATACAATTGAGAACTAAAAAGGCACTACAGAAATATTTACAACTTACTATTAAACTTGCTATTGAAAAAAATCTGGCCTGACTACTTGCAAATGAAAAATCTCGTCCGAATTAATTAATGGCCAATCAAGAAGCGTCGAATAATTCATGGTTGCCAATTTGCCATCACACAGTGATCTTCATCAGGCCAGAATTTCTTAGGAAAACTGATAACTAGTGATAAAGAAGCGAACTTATACCGTTATGCGTTTTTGATATAATTATGTATTTATTAATATTGCAAAGGCACACGGCGCGGCTCACAGTCACACAAAATCCTTCAATAGCAATAATGTTCTCATCTCAAATTATGAAACAGCTACATGGAAAAAACAATTACTGTTCAATAAGTTAGTAGCAGCTAGTACATGTAAATTAGAAACTGGAAATCATTCATTTTCGACATAAGAGCCATCTGCTTGCCAGTGATGACGTCACGCGCGATGCCTGCATGATTCTCACTTTCGCGTTGGTTCAAAAGGAGGCGAGAGCGAAAACTTCTAAAACTGCCAACTGCATCAAAATACTGTTCATTAGGAAACTGCCGCCCCTTTCCATCAAACAGAAGTCGTCACTCTTCAAGCAGATATGGTATGGGTCATGCAGCATATTTAAATGGATTTCACGATTTTGTATTCAGCATTATTGTAGCTCTGAAACTGAGTTTCAAAGTTTTTGAAAGCTCTGTTACTTTTTACTTGGTCGCTGATCATCCTCATGTCTCGATTCTATGAGTGACCTGCCTTTTTGGGACCAAAGCAAGTGCAATGTTTTACCGATTTGGTTGTGGATGAAAGGTCTATGTTTTTGCTTGTGGTTTTTTTGGTGTAAAACTGTTAATACGCGGTGCTGTGGGTTTGTCCAGGCTAGATTTGTTTTGCGACTGCCACCTGCCGATGCTTGTTTACGCACTGTTACTATTCCCGTTTGTTTCACTCTCTTTTGATCGTGCGTTGATCTTTCTCCAGGCTGATCCTGAACAGCCACCTCCATCTTACGGCAGCAATGATGGTGATCCACCGCGCTACGATACTGTGGCAACAGGTAAAAGATAAATTATTTCAATAAAACTAAATTCATGAGCAGGCTTGAGGTTTCTAACTTTTGTAAATTCACCCATGCAGCAGCAGATCTGTCGACTTTTTCTGCTTTTCTCAAGTTTAGCAGGAGATGTTTGCATATTAGCACTCGATCTATAATGCGTAGGGTAGACATTTAACTTTCACTTTTCAATCGTAGCTTTTTCACACACAGAGTAATCCCGTTGACCTCAACAAAGAATGGTCTGTATAACTCTTTGTGACAGGAGCACTGGGGCAAGGGTTTAGTTACACAGTCGGGAATCACAGCTGTGGTGTGCTGTAGAAAGGGAGCTTTATTCATTCTAACAGGACTGAATAACATTGTGTAACGTTGTGGTGCACTGCATGTCATAATAAGCCCGGGGAGCCGTGGTGATTTCTTTTAAAAGTTGGATGGATGAATTGACGAAGAAAATATGTTAACTATGAATGCAACATGGGACCTAGGCAATACTCAATAATGAAAATGTGCTAGTGAGAAGTCACTAATACTGTAGGCACTCCACGAAATCCATCATACTCAGTTTGTCTATTTGACAGGAGCTTTCTTCGGCTACAGTGTCTGTTTACTTTGACAGCAATAGTACAATGGGCCTACTAGTTGCCTTCTTTAGAATATTTAGGAAATTTTACGATGTAAATGACAGCAAGTCAACAATAAACGGTCTGCCTCTTTAACTACAGTGTGAGTTATGAGTTTTGATTTTCAAATGAATATGCTAACTCGGCTTGTGCGTTCTTTCTTGCTCAGCGAAAACTGCACCAAATATCTCCCATAAGCAGGCCCATAAGCATAGAGCTGCTTGAAAGAAGACTATCATCCAACTGTTTCAGCTTTTCTATTGTCTCCCTACATCCTAAGTTTACAGAGAAGTTAAAGTTAGCTGTTTTGTTTCATGACAAAATTAGCTGTTTTACATTTTACAACTGTAAAAAAATGGTTATCTGATCTCCAGCTTGTAATTAATATTGTCACTGCCATTATCTAGTTAATTTTGAGTTACAACGAGTCTAAATGTTCCAATTGTGTGTTTGCAATGTTGGCAGATGCCCCTCCAAGCTACGAAAGCCTCTATGGGGAAATCAAGCAAGCTCGACAGGAGTCATCTGGACCATTTGACTTTTTGAAAAAATTCATAACAATTCTCATCAGCACGAGTAAGTATGTCGTAACTCTCTTGTTTTGTTGATCCTTGTCCTGCTCATAAAACGAAGTAAACCAAGACTTGAAGTCGCTTCATTGATTTCTGATTGGTTGATCGCTAACCTGGACTAATTATGTGATTGGTTATATGTTGCTACTGTATACTTGTTTTGAAAACGTGTGTACCCATCACAAGCAAGACAAGGGTTAACACTACGATTGTCAGCCAGGTGCACATGGCAGGTTGATTGACAGTGAACTGCCAGTCAGATAGGATCTTGGTGCTCACAAGATAACTTTGATTGTCTTACCATTTCCACGCATTTGTAAAACATTTTTGTCTTTTGCTTTCCTGTCTCTCTTGTTGTTCATGATCAAAATAAATTATCTATATTTAATTGTTTATTATCCGTGATTGCACAATCGTACTAAAATAATTATCCTATTTTTGTAATTTAGGAAATACTTATAGGAACTACATTCTCACCTTTCTGACAGCACACACATGTGCATTGATTCTAAATTAATAAATTTAGCAAGAAATTGAAATTTTTTACTTAAATATAAATAATGCTTATAGAAATTTTTGAAATGTAAAATCTAGCCTGTACTACCGTTTGTATATCTTTGATACAATTTCGATTAATCAATCAATCTAACTTGTAAAAACTTGAGTGAATACCTACGAGCGCCCCTCCTTCTTGAAACCTGTTTTGGTTGTGCTGTAGCCTGCAGTTAAACTTCTCTATGTGATAATAAATTAATAGTCATCCCTGTGTCAGACAGTCACATGTCATATGAAGTCACACCACCTGGTAGCAACCCTACTGTAGGTATAGTATTTTTATGTGTGCTGGGCAGTGATGATTTGGAGGGGGAACGCGGGATAACGCAGTCCCCTCACTTCTTAAAAATTCATTTTGTAAAGCATTTTTAGTACAAACGATGAAAAGTCCTTTTGCACCTATTCCCTGGTTATAACAAGCGAGCCCTTTTCAAATATTGCATGTACAAAATTGAAATAGCGACCCTACAGCAAAGCCACTTTTCTTCAAATGTTTTGTTTTGAGTTCAGTTCGCAGAAATATGACTGAAGTCGCACTGGATTTATGAGCAAACGATGGATTTGTAAATCAACCTCGTGAAATCCAAAATAAGTTACACTCCGTGCACCGCTGCATATCACCATAGTAATTCAGTCAAAGACATTTTGAAACATGAATATTCCACAAATTTTCCCCTGGGGAGCATGTCCCAGATCCCCCTACCATTGAGAGTCTCCTACATATTCTTCAGTTTATATCTGTCCCCCCACTTCTGTGATTTACAAAACATCACTGGTGCTGGTCAATCCAGATGGGTCGGCTGAACAGCTGTGATAATATTCTTTCTCGCTGGATGTCGTAGCAATGTTGATAGCAGTCGTTTTATGTAAATCACCTTATTAAATATATCAGATAATAATCATGTTGCAAAATTGACCAATTTTGATCATAATTATGATGTCGACATTCCTTGATCGCATCAGATGCATTGTTTGTGTGGTTTTCACGCGGCAGAATGCTTGTGCCGTACTTGTTTTAATGATCGTCTAACTACAATCAATTTTTTCTCTTTCATTGCAGTTGGCTGCACGGTATGCCTTGCCGTGACACTGGCATTACCAATTGCTTCCATTGTCATAGGTGAGTAATCTACGATGAATAATATTTTCATTTGATTATCTAATAATTATTGTAGTCTGCCATTTGATAAAACCATGGTTAAGAAAGCCAGCAGGCAATTTTTTAATTATAGGTTGTATTTAATGATTTTCTCGGCGCACAATGGTTCTTCTATTAACATAGCGTTCTTGCTGTCAAGGAGCAAAATATTGCGATGACGCAGATGCTTTCTAATCCCATATCTTTGTCTTTCAAACTTTTCCTACATGTTTTCTCTTAGCTATATGGTAGGATCATGAATTTCTTTTGATAAAACTTGCCACTTTTTAAAGCAAAAATAGGATGGCCCTGCGGTGGTTTTATTGAGTGACGATCACTGTAGTGGAATGTGTATGGAACCTTGGTTTCTTCTTGCTGTTGAAACCTATTTAGCATGGCATCCTATTTTGCTTATGGTCACGAGATGAAGATATCTTTGTTTTTGCACTTGTCCATAGCCACAGCTCACCAGTCACATTTTGGCCATTTCCCACACAATGCAATTCTCACAAAGTAAACTGGATAGTTCATTGTAGCCCAATTTCTAAATATTAAATGTGGACTGTCGGTTCAGTGGTGAAATGGAGATCAATTTATGTTAATACTGTTATGAATTTACACATGTTCAATCATGGCTTCCTTTTATAGCTATGAGATGATATGTATATCAATCTGGGCTACTAAAAGATAAACTTAGCAGCACTGTGCATATAAAATGTATTCGTTACACAATGATGGCAATTTTTAAATTATAGATTGTATTTAATGATTTTCTTGGCGCACGATGGTTCTTCTATTAACGTAGCATTCTTGTTTTCCAGGAGCAAAATATCGCGATGACGCAGATTGCCCTGTAGAGCCAAAGATCTCCACATATCTTATCGTCCTGGGCAGTTTTGGGCTTCTTCGTAATTTCCTTGGTCTTTACAATCAGGCTCGACGCCGTAATAGCAGTGAAAGTGGAACAGACGAGGAAGGAAATACAAAAAAGACGGCCTGCGAAGGGATCATTGATTGCTTTCTAATTGCGTGGTTCATCTGTGGCAACGTTTGGATCTATTCGCATTATGCTCCGAACTATAACGATGTCCATGCTTCTGATTACTGCCAAAAGACGTTGTATTTGTATGCCTTCTGGATCACGACCTCTGTTTACATCCTGTTTGGAATGATCTGCTTCTGCATGTGCTGCGTTGTCTGTGGTGCCGTGGCAACACAAGACTAATCCATAACAAGGAAGAATTATCTTTTTGTATAGGAAAGTGATTGTCTTCTCCAGTGACACTTAGATAAGCACTTGCTTTCTTGCTGGGTCATCTGGACACAGAAAGTGACCTACTAATTACACCACTTGAAAATGGCACAAGCTGCTTATTCCCTATCACTTATCTTGGAGAACTGACAATGACATTTACCTCCACCACTTTTTTGTTCAATTCGTTTGTAGAATTATTGTTACACTGTACACATGACCACCATGTTCTGATGAAGAGCAGAGAAATGCACTGCTGTTCCTGGTTCCTACTTCTTTTACACATGAAGTGTTGCGTAGTAGTTAACAATTACCAATATTTGCCGGTATTACCAGCTTTGTTGTTATGCAATTGACGTTGTAATGATGTAAGTAATTATTTAATGACACGATTGAAGAAAAACAAAATTGTTAACAGATATTTCACTGTATTCCAAGCTGCTTCAAGGTTACTCACAAAATAAACAAATGACGCAGAGAAAAACAATGAAAGTTTGAGATCTCATCAGCAGCCGGTGCATGATATAATATATCTTCACACGTCCAGTTTATGGTTAGATATACGTTACAAGATTCAAGAGTGGAATCACACTTCTGAATGATGATTGAGTTATTACAATGATGATGTGATTATTTGGCAATCATGAAGTCATGGATCGGAGAGGAATTTGATTCCTGGGAGGACTTTGCCTGCAAAATTAGAACATGGTCAGGTAAGCCATAAAATCACAAAACTTGCAATAAACAATACTCACAAAAATATATAATGACCTGAATTGTGGTCAAGTGTTGACAAGCACTCAAATGTGTATGCAAATGCCATCGGAGACAAACCATGAGAAACAAAATGTAGCTAAATGTAATCTAGGTGAGGTTAGACTCGCATCTTAGTGCTGAGGTGCCAAGGGGGTTGTGATAGAGGCGGGTCTCAGTGTGGCTTAATTGGTGTAGTGTGTCATCACTCATCAGACAGTGCATTCTTGCTGCCCATCTCATTACCACGCACATGGCCTTGATGGTGGGGTGTGAGCAGCAGCTCCTCGCCCTTGCTACTGCCTGTGAGATCCTAAAATATTTGCTTTACCAGAATCTGTGCAGTTGCTGCAAATCGCACGCAGCATTATGCCTTGAACCACGATAGATGTGAATGGGATGCTAGGAATTCAATAGCAGGTAGTCAAGCACTGCAGTGTGACTGGTGCTTGGTTGTGATGACAGGTTTGCTATCTTGACTACTGCCATTCATGGGAAGCAGCCCCCGCCAAACCGATTTCTGCTATTTGCATCTATGCAGCTCCCATCAAACCAAGCACCAATGCCACACGACTTATCTATGATGATGAGTTTAATGAACGGCAAAGTAACAGCACTAAACGATGTCAGTGTTCCTAGGGATAGCAAAGAATGATAGGGTTGTTTTTACCAGAACATTGCGCAAACAGGCATAACTCGGGATCTTCATCCTTGCGAGGGGTAGTCAATCGGGATTGACTTTGTAGCGCTGGGTATTAAATAACATCAATGAGTCCCAGGATACATGTGATTTGTATTTGCTGTGCTCTGGTCTGTAGGCAGGGAGAGATAGCCGAAGGGTTCTTAAGACCGAAGTAGCCACTAGAGCTCTATGTCTAGGACCAGGCAAGGTTGTGAATGTGGCAAGAGAGAGAGAGAGAGAGTTACAACGTGCACGGATTAACATAGTTTACAGAGGAGACTAAGGCGAGACAACATCTTTACGAGTTATGTATGATAATAGAAACGAAAGTCTTACGTGGGTAGCCGGATGTGAATCATGGCTTGCGGCCACTACAACTTTGTACCGCTGACGATAACTAAGCATTACCTTCGAGCAATTCTATACTTGCACCTCCTCCAGTGCTGACATGACTGACTTGGTCTTGTTTTCCGTATTTGATGCAAGCTGTTGCTGTATCTCCACCACCTAAACAATTGAGAACATTTATTAACTATATAGCATCATCTTGTATGCCAAGACAACATGATCAGGACCTGCAGAAAAACTGACCATCACAGACAAATGAACGCTGC
>OFHS01004699.1:0-13314 GCA_900245855.1 Calvadosia cruxmelitensis
TTATTTTTCTGAAGTCCATAAGTTACAGTGTAACTCTTTTACTTGGAGCAGAATTAATAACAAATGTAATACATAGATTAAAGGTATAAAAATTGTATAATATAAAAAGAAAGAATTATGTACAGGATGGTCGAAAATCATTGAGTAGCATTTACAATATAGTTTTTACAATCAATTTTGAATTTGGTAAAATTTACAGATTACTTGAGCTGACAGGGTAAAGCATTCCATGCTCTAACACCATGCATGGGATTTTAACTCAAATAATTTTAAGTCAAATTCTGCGTATTCTACTTTCATTTAAAACTAAATGTTAATAAAAATAAACACGAACCTTCTCATGATTTTGAACCACATTGCCGCCGCAAAGAAGAAATATTTAATCACAAAAAAAAGATGAAGTGTCTAATGTTTGGCTGTAATGTTTTCATTGATATGTAGCCAAACTTTTGAAATGCTAGAATTTCCTTTTGCAATCTAATTCAACACGTTTGAGCTATAAACAGAGAGAATTTAACGATGGAAAATGCAAATGTGCGTAATGTAAAAGAGAAATATCAGACCACTTTCATTTATAAATCTTAATGCTAGATAAATGGTATAAAAATTTAATGAGAATAAAATAATTTTATTGAATTTTAAATTGAGCATCACGAACTACGTGAGCTCTATATAACGTCACAGGAATTGGTCTTGGCGTAAGAACAAGATACAGTCTAAAACGGATGAGGATTGGAACGTTGGCGCGAGTGAAATGGTCCATGACGTGATTAAATTTCTAATGAGCTTATCAATATTATCATACGGATCGCACGCGCAAAGATCCAGTTCTGAGATTTCGCCTTTTCCGTCGAGAGAAGAACCAAGCAAAAATTTCAAAAGTGTTCTTTGAAAAACGGTTTCGTAATGTCATGTAAATGGATTTGTATATATTTCGGAAACAATATAGCATAAAAACGACATTTTATCCAGTATTATAAATTTACAATACAATAAATCGAAGCCACGTTCTGCCTAACAAATTTAAATGCTACTGAAAGAAATACAATACTCCCTAAAATAAATTACCCTATGATATTTACAAATTAAAAATTTCTTGCAAGCTTTCTCCAGCACTGAGGGTGCCAAGAATGCTTGTAGCATTACCCCTCTATTTTCATTGTTTCTTCTTGATATACAAAATCCATTTGTATGCAAGATGCATTTATATGCTAAAGTTATAAAATTATAAAGCGTTGCATTTTTAAGTCGGATATAAGAAAATCCGCGAATAACTGGTCGCTATAAACGTGTTGCATATAAGCGGCTTCCACTGAATTTTATTGTTGAATTCTTGAATACTGTACTTGATCTGTGCGCTATGAAGGTTTGTCTTCCTTGGGACCCTCGACTTTTAAAACCACAGAAGACATAAAGATATATATGTGCGGCTGGGCCGGGAGTCGAACCCGGGACGTCTGACTGGCAGCCACACATACTAGCTGCAAGACCACGTCGAGTTTTCATCTGCCAACAAACTTTAATAGTAATTTAAAAAACATTTTAAGAAGACAGGCTAAGCAATTGTCAGATACTTAACAAAATTGGTAGAAATGTGTCAATACAGTAGATTGGTTCCGAGAACAGAAGCAATGTTTTCTCATTGAATAACCATCGTGATTTGGTGTGATAGAAAGAGGGTGAATTCCATTTTCTAAAATGAGTCAAAATAAGCAAAAAGTTGGATCTACTGCCTGGTGAACACTCGACGAAATTCTACATCCTTATACGTGTCAAATATTTCAGACAAATAACGGTTATCATAAACGCCAACTGATAAACTTCAACTGATTAGAGAGTTAATAAGCTAACGTATTCCCAAATCAAGTAACTAAGGAAATGCCACGCCATTCTGTTGCTCATCAGTCAATGCCTATTCATACAGTCGTTGAATCGTTTTAATGAATAGAAATCTGATGTTGCAGCATCAAAATGCAGATTTTTTACAATTTAAATCCTTCCGAGATTTACTTGTAAGGGACCGCTCATTATTTATGCCCAGGGTTGGTACCGAAGAGAAGCAAAAACTTTCAATATTTTCGATTTTACCCAACCTTCAAGTAGCTAAGAAATGAAACTACCCACCCTCTAAAAGTTACATCATACTTTATACAGCCAATGTGGACAGAACAGCAGATATCCTACCGGTTTTTAAAAACCGTTGTCAAGTGTATTAAATTACCCAACCTTCAGTGTTGCCAACATTTGAGTTTCCCACCCCGCTTCTCTTCGGTAATAACCCGGGGCATAAAAAATGAAAGGTTAATAACTCAGCATTTTCTACAAATGTTTACAATTTGAGCTGACTATTATGCAATAACTAAAAAGAGGAAATATTACCACTAAAGCAAATATGGCTACCCAACAGTAGAAATATTTCAGAGGTAATAATATATTTATCAATCGATGATATTTGTTCATTGCCGACATATGATCTTCATACCATCAATTGATAAATGTATTAATATCTTTCATTAAGTGACATTCCCGGTAGAAAATGTTGAATTCAAAATTGGATATGTCAAGATTAAAAGAATACAAGTTCAGAAAGAAACAATTAAAATTTAAACTAACGTGCAAATACAATTAAAAGCTATACAAACAGACATAACGAGATCATACTACTACTACTACTATAAACATTATTTACAACAAAAAAATTCGTTTAAGTTGTAAAATGTCATCACAATTACAGTTTCGTTGCTCGTGCCCATGCCTCGCGATGTCGGGCCAAGCACGTGGCTTGTTCGAAGCTTATTCCAACCGCACTAACATCAACCAACAGTTGATCCATGAATGTTCTAATTGGACGTCCACAGCGACGCGGGTCTGCATTTAAGTTGCATTCGACGCGGGAGCATTCAAGTTGAGCATGGCTACGTGAGCTCTATAGAACGTCACAGGAATTGGTCTTGGCGTAAGAACAAGATACAGTCTAAAACGGATGAGGATTGGAACATTGGCGCGGATGAAATGGTCCATGACGTGATTAAATTTTTAATGAGCTTATCAATATTATCATACGGATCGCACGCGCAAAGATCCAATTCTAGATTTCTTTCCGTCGAGAGAAGAACCGAGAAAACTTTCAAAATGTGCAATCAAAGAACACATTGAAATTACAGTATGTTTTTACTGTAAAGCTGCTAAAATACTTCATCTAAAAATAATATTACACCTATTTATAACTGATGGCTGTATATCAGACCGTCAGAGGCAACTGGCAAGGGTGATTGCATATTATGCGACATTGCTTACTTGTACAGTATGCTAAAAACATCTTAGTAGTTACTAGTTAGTAATGGAAAGAACCACACCCAACTGCTGGATTATCATCATGAAAATGAGATCGCCAAAGAGAGTCTCGATGAAAAGGGCAGGTGTCAACGTCAACAACTTTGCCTTGTCTTAGTTATTTAGTAAGTTGCCCACGAGCTTTAGATTGGGAAAGATTTGGAATAAGGCCTACTACTTAATTACGACTACACGTAGTGTCATTCCGTTTCGAAGTTGAAGGTACAGTATCGCAGAACTGTAATCGTGTCAGTTTATTTCTGTAATTTGATGGATACCCATCCGAACAAGTAAATTATAAATGTCATTTGTGAAATTGTAGAGCAGTGCGTGGCGGCTGACGGCCAGTTTGACCAAGATATCGAGTTGCGAACTCTGCTAAATCGTAAGTTTAGCCAAGCCTTTATTTAAAAGACGTAGATATTGTTCCAGTAACCGTAACAATGTTTGCAAAGTTTGATCTTCCATGCTATCATATCAGTCTTATCAGAGGCTTCAGCCTTCAGAGCTAACTCATCGTATTCATGCGAACAGAATCCTTCCACCTCAATTCTCTTTCGCTTAAAACATGTGGGTAATGAGTATTTTTACACTAATCATACTGAGAATTCTCCTTGTTGCTGGTCGCTTTCTAGTGTGTTTAATGTTGGAGACACATTGCTTGAATTTGTCTCAAGCAAACATGAATTACACAGTGAACATGTGCATGGAGCAGGAACTTGTTGTTCCGTTGAACACCACCGTCCAGAAAAAACAAAACAAACTATATGTGCATTAGAGGGAGAAAGGAAGAAGAGACACATCAATATAATCACAGTTACCGTCTAAACTGATTTCTTGAAAATAATGTTAATGTTATAGCTACCTAGCTAGCAATGATTAACCCAAAGCTTTTATGAAAGCAAAATGTTTCTGGAAATCTTCAATCAGCAACAAATACATAATAATGTTAATGTACATCCTACTTTTCTGATGTGGCTCGCCAGTATGCTAAAAATTAACAGTTCAGGGGGATAGCCCTACCACATTCAATCTGCTCGTAGTTCGCCCTTTAACGTGAAGGCATGCTTCATGGCAGATAATCTGCATTGGCTAGGTCAGTTTCTGAATATCCAAACAAGATCAGAAACTCAGAAACACACAAAAAGGACAGGACTAAATGCTGCTACACACAACATCCGTGTATGCGTCTTGCTCTTGCTGGCCATTTTCTGAGAATGCCGGAAACGCCACTTGCAACAGTCCTTGTCCATCAACCAACTGAACCTATTCGTGTTGGAGGGCATCTTAACGCGACATATTTCCTGGGCTAGAGAATGACTTCCATGCAATGGGACTACAATGTCTACAGCCAAAAGAGTAGTGCAGAACATAACTCTGTTGGCAAACCGCATTCGAAATTTGTAAAGGGAATGATGACGGACTATCGCTGTGGTATGGGCACCTTGAATTTGCTGTTCTTGCCATGGCAAACCGTTGCGCTCGAATGATTAGAAAGGATCGATTTCAGTCTCTTGGGAGCATCGCCATGGTGTTATGGTTTCTGTTTTATGACGATGATGAGTTTCTAAATTTAATCCGGATAATGAGCTTGCCGAATATAATTTGCATCAAACGGCAGATTATCATTGAATTGACGGTGAATATAGATAAGGATTATATTTGATTCACCTGAAATTGACCTTTTTGAGGCCTAAAATGCACATTCCGGCCACAGTTTTTTAGCTTAAATATCAGCGCTATGTTAAACCTAAGGATACAGACACACTTCTTAGAGAAACTTATTGTGTGGTTGGGCTAAATTCTCAGAATTGATGCATCTGCGGATTGAACAGGCCAGACTTGCACGGCAGTGCACAAATTCCAGCCTGGCATAGAGTTGAGAGTCGTAAACTGAACTGTAGAGGTACCAGTGTTTAAAATCAATATTTTGATTTTTTTAGTGGGAGATGATCACTTGGTAGCAATCAATTGACCAATGATGGTCTCCATTGCGTGTCGTCCATAGCCTCAGAATGGAACTGGTGAGATGTCTTGGCTGGTAATCATTGCGTGTTTAATGATGCCAAAGTACACGCGCAATCCGATGACGAGAATGCTGCTGGAAAAGTTGGAAGAAAGGGAAAAGCCAATCAACTTAGATCAGGAGGTACGTATCTCAAAAACACGTAAAGAAATGTGTGAGATTTTCATACCATTTTCATGGTTGATTTCTATAGAAGTTGCCACTTTTGGGCTTTGATAATTGGTCTGTTCATATGCAGGAAAAGTTAGTTAGAGAAAGTGAGGCTGCAAGCTCAGGTACCCCAAGGGATGTTAGCACTCATGATAAAATCATCTTTTTAGGAATCCTGGGGACATACCCCCTTAGAATTCAAGGACGGCTTTTATTTAGCGCTTATATTTGCAAGGTACAGTCAAACCTGTATTAGCGGCCACCTCTGTAGAACAGCCACCTGTGTATAAAGACCACTCTTCGTAACCCCAAAATGACTCTTTCTATAGAAATCAACCTGGACAGAAAGGTCACCTGTCTATAAAGGTCAATTTCCTCATGTCCCAGAGGTTACCGTTATAGACAGGTTTCACTGTACTGCATTACCTGATATCAGAGCCAGCAGACTGTTAGAAGCAGTTTGGCACAATCATTACTAGAGGGCTGCAATCGCAATTTGTACTGCTAGAAATGCAACTTTACTATCCATTAACAGGTTTGAAAAGTATTTACTTCAACTTAATGCAAAGAAGCCATTTACTGGACCTATTGCATAATAAATGACTGTAGGCATGTGTCTGTTTCAGTACTATAAACAGGCTGATTTATCCTACGTTGAAACCTGTCTATAATGCTCACCTTTGAGACCTGAGGAAAATGACCTTTATCGACAAGTGGCCTTTTTGTCCATGTTGATTTCTATAGAAGGTATCATATTTGGGTTATGACGCATGGCCTTTATACACAGGTGGCTGTTTTATAGAGTTGGCCGCTAATGCAGTTTGACTGTAATAGAATTGCGTGGGACTTTTGATATTTGGCCATTATGGACAGGTGATTGCTCTACGGAGGTAATTATTATCCTATGTTTGACTGTAGCTTGCTATTAATGCCTTGTTTCTTTTTCTGATAGTGGTATCATCTAGAGAGGGATGTTCTATCAGCTGATTTGGCAGATCGATATCTTCCTAGTAGCTTGGATGAGGACACCCATGCTTTCCTGACAAGTTCAGTCGAGAAGAGTGATGCCATCTTGACACAGCTCTATCATAGCTTTGCCAAGGCTATCCTTTGCTGGTTCACAAGCACAACAACAATTAACGGGTAATAATGGTTATAAAGTTCATTTAATTGAATGGAAGTAAAACTTTTTAGGCCAAGGCTTGTGAAGATCATCTTTGCAATTAAAACAAACTGACATTTGTAGGCTAAAATTGTAAAAATGTAATGGATTAAGGAGATTGGCTGGATAAGCCCATGGCTCGTCTTTGTTGGAGCCCTTGACAGTTAAAACCACAGAAGTTACAACGAACAGATTTGTCAGCTGGACCGCCTACTGGAAAGTTCGTTTTTTTTTTACGCCAAAGATAACACCAGGGAGAGCTGCTCCAAGCCTACGCTATGCCAAAATCTGGGATTTTTACAGTGTTCAATACAAGCTTCTTCAGATTTTTTTATTGAATTGCTATCTCACAGCAAGCTCCATGCCGATGATCTTCGGCGTAACCTACCAACTTTCCAGTAGGGTAGAACCGGGAGTCGAACACCAGACACCTGATTTGCAACCAGACGTCCTAACCACTAGACGGCACGGTCATAATGGTTTCTGTTCTCGTGAACAAAGGTTAATTTAATTAGAAATTGCTTGTTGGAACTTTCACCAGGGTTTCATCAATGCGTCAACGACACCTCTGGGTGTTATGAGTCAAGCAATGTGCATCAAGGAGAGAAGAACGACAACATTTAGGATAAAGTTGATGATGATGATAATTGAGCATGTCACGAAAGACTCTTGAACCCGTTAAATCAAAGCTCATTGTTGCCCTGGAAAACGTTACAGTGAAACCTCAACCTGTCTATAATGGTCACCTTTTGGACCTGAGGAAAATGACCTTTATAGACAGGTGGCCTTTCTGTTTAGGTTGATTGCTATAGAAAGTGTCATTTTGGGTTTATGAAGAATGGCTTTTTTACACAGGTTGCTGCTCTATAGAGGTGGCTGCTAATGCAGGCTAGACTGTATCATCATCTGAATACTAAATTGTTATTCTGTCATCCATGATTGCAGTGACTGGTGATTTACCTGATTGTGATAATGTTTTGTGTGGCATCGCATGACAATGATGACATGCCATTATTTGCGTGCTATGTTGGCGTCGGCCACATGGCATTTAACATGATTGACGTCATGTATATTTTATTGCCGCTGTATATTACCTCGTGATTATGAACAAGAGATCAGATCCATCTAGCATGCTGTTGTGTTCACTTGAGTGATGGTTATCAATATTTCACATTTTGTTAATTTATTTCAGACTGCTTGGTCGAGGATCAATGTTTGTGTTCTCCCATGCTCAGATGTTGGCGTTGACTGGCCAGACGCAACAGTGGCACTTCAACAGCCTACTTGACCTTGGAGCAGGTGATGGCAA
This sequence comes from Calvadosia cruxmelitensis, assembly GCA_900245855.1. Lineage (NCBI taxonomy): Eukaryota > Metazoa > Cnidaria > Staurozoa > Stauromedusae > Kishinouyeidae > Calvadosia > Calvadosia cruxmelitensis. Next base: position 7,981 of record OFHS01004699.1, read on the forward strand.
AATCACCAGCGTCGTTGCATCACATGCAAATGAAGTGTTTGTAACAGAGAACTCGCTGTCGATGAGATGGCGCCTCACAAGTCGAGGATACAAGTGAGTAAGACTTCTTTTAGGAGTTGATGTCTAAACAGAGTCAGGCAATCTCCAGTCTGAATGGGAGTACATTGAAACATGTCTATAATGATCACCTCTTGGACCTGAGAAAGATGACCTTTATAGACAGGTGGCCTTTCTGTTCAGGTTTATTTCTATAGAAAGCACTATTCAGCCCAAAATTGGAAGTGGCAATAGGACATATTTGCTAGCTTAATACACATACATTTTACCTTTGCTAGTGTCTGAAGCTTGTGTAATGATGTTTGTGTGTGCAAGATGGTCAAGTAAGACAGGCGGCGACTGTCCACTACCAATGGCCACTTAATTAGCAGGTGGTATATTAATTGTGGAGATTAATTGATGTGTATTTTCTCAAAATTAGGATTACAACCAGAAACAAAGTCTGATAGAACAGTATTGCAATTTGCGAGTGTTTTCCATCTCAAGAAAGTGTGTTGAAACATCAGACTGATGTTACAAACTACCACCTGGTGTAATGATTGATTGATTGATTGATTGATTGATTGATTGATTGATATTTGATTGATTGATTGATTGATTGATTGATTGATTGATTGATTGATTGATTGATTGATAGGAGTATATTTCAGAAATATAAACGATGCGTACAAAAATAACAATTAGGAGGTACATGCTTTGTTACATTTTACAAATAGGATATGAACGCTCATTTCTTGATGCCTATGAATTACATTAATTAGTTTTACTTATTTTACAAGTTTACAGACAGTGTTCTTGAAAGTGATTTATTTCACTGGTATTGTGGCGTTTCTTGTTTTCTGATGATTGTAGCTTCCTCTTTCATGCATTTCTCCTAACAAAAAAGTCCAGCACTTTTCTAAGCTTTTTTATTTTCTTCTTCATTCACAGTGTCCTAGAGATCAATGCCTGGCAGGATCGGCAGTATGATGTCATATTGGCTCTCAATCTCCTTGATCGGGTTGACGATGGTTTGGAGATCTTACGTCAGATGCGCGATGCAATTGATCCCGTGAATGGCAAAGTGATTGTGGCCCTTGTGTTGCCGTATCAACCATGCGTAGAATCAGGTAACAAAAATGTCACAATTGTACGAGCAGTTTTGTATTGCCTTTTGATGTCAAAGAGACTGCCCAGTTGTGAAACCAAAATGTAAATATTTTTTAACAATTGACCAAGTGTAATCATTCATATAGCATGTTGGGATATTAGCAATTTCAAGTGTTTGGTTTTGAGCTGAAACCAACAATTTTGACAGCTAAGAACAATTGACCGTCACAGACAAGAGTACAGTTTAATATGTGGATGTATTAACCCCTGTCCTGCTCGTAAAACTATTTTAATGAAGACTTGAAGTCGCTTAGCCAATTGCTTATTGGTTGCTTGCTAAGGACTAACTATCTGATTGGTTGTGTGTTGCTACGTTTGACTTGTTTCGAAATCGTGTATACACGTCAATAGCAGGACAAGGGTTAATGTGAGACTCCACGACGAACAGCCTTAATACAATATATTCGACTCGTACGAAACAGCAAGAGAGAAACGTTGTACGAGTGATTCAGTTGAGAGCTGAGAGCTATAATGTATTATTAATTGCGACATTGGCTTATATTATAGGTAAATGTACATGAAATAGAGGTTACATGGAAAAGAGACTTTATATGAATACGAGGCTAGCACATATGCGTTTCAGACAAAGCAATTTCCTGACTTCATTTCTTTTGTTAAAAGTCAACTCACTAGCACAACGCAATGAATTGGGACTGCAGTTAGTACCTTTGTACTTTGTATACATTACTGGATGATAACTTTTTGACTCGCGGTTATTTAATACTAATATTGAATAGTAATAAAAAGTAAATCATATTTAAACACGATAGATATCAATGTTTTAATATGTATTATTGTAATTTTTGATTATTTAATTAATGGGCTGATGCTATATACTGTAGGCCTACGACAATCCTAAAAAACTTGATTAGTTAATTTGCAACATTTACACTTAACTAATATAAAATCAAACAGAAGTAGAAAGTTTAATTGTATTCCAAGGAATGAAGCCCAATCTTAACCGATTTTTGGATTGTTGAGGGACCGCTCATTATTTATGCCACGGGTTGGTACGGAAGAGAAGCGGGGTGGGTAACTCATATTTTGGCAACACTGAAGGTTGGGTAATTTAATACACAATGACAACAGTTTTTAATACCGGTAGACTGTTTTTGATTTGATTTGATTTGATTTATTTTGTCAAAGATGTTGAAAATACAGACGTACATTTGACAGGCAAGTACAGGCAAGAAGACTTGCACTTATATACAGCCTTATATACAGACTATCTGCTGTTCCGGTTGTCCAAATTTGTTATATATTATGAAACTTTTAGCGGTTGGGTAATTTTTTCTTAGCTACCTGAAAGTTGGGTAAAATAGAAAAAATAGAAACATTTTGCTTCTCTTCTGTACCAACCCTGGGCATAAATAGCGAGTGGTCCCTAAAGTGGGTCAATTTCTATTTCTCAGACTGGTTTGCAATTGAAGTATATACGTTATGCTAATTAAGGGCCATTCCGGAAATTAACCCTAATTGTTATATTTGTCTTCAAAAGCGTAATGTTATTTCCAGCAATTGATGACAAGACTCAGTGCAGATCTATAATTTGCAGAGGACAAGTTTTGTTTGCTTTGCAATGTTCTTAAAGAACAAATAGAAAATAATTGAGGACGAGACTTCAATTTCTTTTTAATACACAGCAAACTTGAGGGTTTCATCCCAATAAGTTTGTTTCTATTTAGTGTTGTAGGGTTGTGTATGTTGAGACGTTGATTGAGGAACAGAGGCAAGCGGATGATGTTGTAGATATATAACTATTTCCGAAGGCTCGAGAGTACAGATTACAAGAGAACGACATTACGAAATACAAGACATTTATTGCGTCTGACGGAGGGCGCTGCTTGGCGGTCTGAGTGCTGACGTAAATGCTTGATGATGAGACCGCCACAGTATCAACTTTTTGAATCTATAAATTATCTCGGCAATATAAACAATTTGCTCGGAACAGGGGCCCCAGAAGCAAGCTAACGTGCTCCATAATAATCATGTCAATTGCGTATGTATTTTTAGCTGCAAAGGTTATCGCTGGGAATTCGTTTATGCATTTTTAATGGCACGCAAACACGGAAAACCATTCATGGATTTTTTCATGAAAATTTTAGTGAATACCGGTCTTTGCTTTAGGCCATTTGTTCACTGGTCCTGGTTGAGTTTACATTATTTTCGATGTTTACATTAAGCCAAATAGAATGTTTACATCCTCGTGACTTTATGTCAAGTATGAGATCCGCCTAATTGATGAGCTCCATCTCATTGTAAATCACTGTTGCCCCTTGACAAGAGACCGCTTCAAAATGGCGACGTGCTTCTTAGTTCTTTGATGTTGCCGCCACCATGAAAACGCCATTGTTTCAACCAAAGCATCTGTAAGTGTTTACTTCGCAACTATTTCCCTACCGGGTTTCTCAGCTGTTTTTCTCTCTTTGGAGTTAACTGTCGCGAGGTCACATCACCCGTTTACACCTGTAAGCAATAAGTTGGTTTGCGTCATTTGCTCACGTCCCTATTTGAGGAGAATCAGCAGATTGGAAGTAGTTTTCGCTTGTTGAAGGCTATTATAAAATGATTAGTTAGTATCGGCGATTTGTGAGTGTATTTCAAGCGGTGCTGTGTCTGTCGTTCCGATCTCTTGCGGCAGGTCAAACGTTAGAGTGACCCTGAAACGAGAAATCAGTCTCACTGCACGTGGTGTCTACACGGGTTGTCTTTGATGTTTATTCACGGTGTTTCACGGTGTCTGTATCAAAGCTAACGCTGATGCTTGACCTACAGCGAAGGCCAGTCGTAGTGCGACGGAAGCGTTGTGAACCGGTTTAGGCGGTTCGCTAGTGCGTCTGCTTTGGCGCTGTTGTGGCGACGCGGCGCGGGCTCGAGCAAGGGCGGTTTTCATATCCCGCGGCGCGATCAAAGAGCGACACGAAACAATGTCGGTAGCAACTGTAGAGTCAAATGTAATCAACTCAGCGTCTTAATATCATAATTTGTGGGAATGGTAAGTGATAAGAACAACTGCAGAGTCGACATCGCGCTGTAAGGCGCCTTCGCATGGTCCTCCGAGCCAAGGCTCTGTGCAAAGATAATTGCGCCGAGAGTAATTGGCGATACTTGATCCCTCTAATTTAAAGCGCGCACATACCGCTTGAGGCACCCTCAGATCCTGCAAACTCTAATTGACATGTTAGTTAGAAAGCAATCTGTTTTGATCAACTTACATAAACGTCGATTTTAAACGTAATATATAAATTATGAAAAATTAAATAGACAAATAGTAACACCATTGGACAACTTGATTGTTCTTCAGCTGCAATTTCAACAGAGTAGCTTGTTATTGCTGTATAATTTACGCATGCGCTCTTGGTGTCCTTTTTATATAGGTTTTTATTCTCAGCTTTGGTTTCACGCTGTTAATATTGCTTTCCTGAAGAAACTAAATACTGCCTGACTATTCAGGGCGACCACCTATGGTTAAATGTCTTATCTCCTGTAATCTATTTTGTTATCTCTGGTCATTCAGTCAAGCGTCGCCAAAAATTTTACTTTGTGGGTGATGTGATAGGTTTGATAATGGAAAAAAGGCAGAACATGAGTGGAAGGCAGGTTTCCTGGGGAAGGGGGTTGAAAGGGGTTCCGGGGACATTCGCTCTTGTGGGTTTTTGTACGTCGGCCACATCTGGATGATGGCGTTTGAGTCGTTTTCAAAGAATACGTTCATGTGAATTCCAAAACGAATTGTCTTCCATGTAAACAACGTAATCTAGATTAGTATACTCGAACTTCTTAGCCCATTTGCAACACTTTCGGACGTCTGCATGCCCTGATGTTACTTCTTCCTAATGGCACCATTGATGACCAAACTGTATCTTCGTATAGTCTGTCGTTGCAGTAATATTTTCATTATTTTGCAACATGATATCATCCAGATGGAAATTTTCACACGTCGAAATATCCGTTACGCCAACATTTCTACTTGGAGAAAATTGTTTTGAAAGAGTTGCTTTTGATTAACTTCGAGGATGTATACATGAAAGAAATCCGATCAAAAAGGGTCCAGCTAAACGAATTGTACGCTATACGGTTACTCTCATAATTCAATAAACCCATTTGCCAGTGTTTTATTGAGCTTTA
>OFHS01004700.1:602-11603 GCA_900245855.1 Calvadosia cruxmelitensis
AGACTACGCCAATGTCAGCATGATCAATGACCACGAGAAGTGCCTATTGTCACTCAACACGAGAATGATCGGCGATGCTGGCCGCTTCCTTCATCAAAGCGACAGAGCAATCTCATACGATTGGTCACTGCCTCTCTTCCGTCAATACGCCGATCTCCAAATGGTTGTCATTCAAGATCTTTTCAGTATCTCCAAGTATCTGAAGAAGAGGTCAACTCAAAAGGTCTATGCGAGAAGACTGCGAGATCTCCCATTGGCCTATTTCAATCACAGCAAGAAGGCAGTGGCGCGGATTCTCAACGTTCACACGTCGTTCCAAGGTTGCCGATGCAAAACCGAGAACAAGTGGTACAACAAATGGAACCCGTTCTCCAGGCTGCAAGGATACCAGAGCATCTGCAAGCAGGTCTTGTTTCGCGGCAGGAAATGTGAAGAGGACATCATCGTTCCAGTGGGAAGTGTATCGAGTGGCGTCGAGGGCAGGAGCAAGGCGTGGGCAAAGTCATCGAGCTGCGTCGCTGGCTACGCTGCTGAAGTGAAGAAGAACGTCCGAGTTGATCTGGGCAAGTATTGGCGACTGGAGATCCTCAACGTGGCCAAGCGATGGCTAAAGATCAGTGCCAAAGCAGCAGTCCTTCTAAAGAGATTGTAAATTTATTTTAAGAAACTGATGGGATAATGTACAGTTATTTCATATAATATAGCTGTAATTTGTGCTGCCTTGCTTTGAGTAGAATTGCTGCGCTTTCTAAATGTTATCTGTGGGCTACTGACTGTGTTACAATATGGGCTGTCATTTATTGCTCAATGGTTCTGTAAATAAAGTTTGAAAAATAGCCAGTGTTTCTTTATTGTTTCTACATGCTGCAATATGTATGATAATTTCCGCACTGGTCGACGATTTGGAAGTGTAACTTTCTGATCAAATTCCAATGCTTATTAGTAGAGCAACATTGCTTCAACGACTCCAATTTCCACATGATCTTCAACGAATTTAAGTCGTACGTTATGCGAGTGTTTCTTGTTTTCTGGTAAATTGTTTAATATTGAATGGGTAAAGCTTTATATGGTATATACAACTTTCAATCAAAGTTGGAAGTAAGAAATAATTATCTTAATGAAATTACAAACTATGTCATTTACATGATCACAAGGCTAGAGGTATGGTAGCATGGGAACGAAAGGTATTTAGTTAAATCTGATTGGCTACGCTACAGTCTCGATAAAGCCTCTGTAATGATAATAATATGCAATAATGCGAGGCTTGATCTTTCAACACTGGAAGCAAACAATTATCATTAAATATCTAATGTACACGATTCTATTAATGTTATCTTTCAAAGACGTCACAATCCGCCAATCGCGCGCAATCCAATCGATTTTCGGTACATACAGTAAGACAGTTGAACTCTGCCACTGATGAAGACACAAGGGAATCCCTTTGCTTCTTGGTAAGCCTTCACTCTAACTCGCTTCTATGATGGTTATTTTCAAGGATTGTTCTTGGCTGTCAAAATAACTGATTTCAGCTTAAAAACGTTGCACTTGAAAACACTTGTATGGTGTGACCATGTACAAATGAAGGCCTGATGGACAAGATTATAGAGAACGCTGGCTTAAGAACATGGACAGTGTGCGTAACATGCAATGAAGATGGCTGGGTCATTATGATCGCCATAACAACGCAACCAGTCTGACTGAGTCATCATCCGGCAGCCGCCGCGGACCAGGCAGACCATGCATGAGATGGCTAACATCGTTGGCGGGTTGGAGTGGGGCACCCGGCATTGAATGTGTGCTGGCAGCTAGAGACCGACCGATTGCCTGCACTGCACTGCACACTCCGTGCACCGCAACGCCATTCTATGGCGTTACGCGCATCTAGAACCTCTAGGGGCCGCCAACGGACCCCTGGCATACGACGTCATCATCATGGCCTCTCCATTTCCAGTAAAATGTGTGGAAAGGTGGGCTTCTACAGAATCAGTAGTATAAGTAGCGAACAACAAGTAGTTAATTACTTGTAGCGAACTAATTCTCATTGTAGCGAAGTAGATGTTGACTATATTTTTCAAAAAGTAGTTGCAGTTGTAGCGAACTACTTTTTAGCTAAAACAGTGTACTTCGTAGCGAACTACTTTCTGATTTAGGAGAATCATGTTAGATGACATGCACTTGTATCTGGGTTTTGAAAATTCCGAAACGGTAACAAAGTGTTTCCTGAAGGCGGCTTGAAAATTGAGGTATCACTTTCCACTAAAACTACAGTGTGTAATTGACTTGAACGTAAAATGATATAGCCCGTGATTGAAGTCTTGTTCGCGTAACAAGTCGTACGATGAAAAGCCATAATTCTTGACGTTGTAAGAAAACAAAAGTGGTCAGTAGCGAAGTAGTTATAGATACGTTTTGGGGGATGTAGCTAACTACTTTTTTGTCCTGTCGTTGTAATTGTAGCGAACTACAAAATAAAGTAGTCAATTCACCACTGATATTGGGGTCATTCTATTCCGCAAGAAGGTAAAAATGCCGCATTAAATCGTTTTGCTTTTATGATGGAGCGTCCTATCTAATAAACCTCTGGCATAGTCCGGCTTGGTCGACAAAGATAGTTGGGTATCCCAGGTACTTCGAAATTTAATAAGAGTTAAGGGAATATTCAATCAGGTACAAGTTTCAGTAAAATATAAAGCGCAAATCAATGCAGTTGGTCTATGGAAATGTTTGATATAATTATACGATTAACCGTAATATATTAAGCACAGTCTAACCCGTGCGCAATGTTAAATCTAATTTAGATGCATTCCGTTTCGGAATTACAGTAAAACCTTTCGCTCGAATCCTTGCGATTGGCGACGCAGAGAGGCTGAATGGAAGAGAGGCTATAACAACCCAACAACCATGGCAACCAAACTTGTTATTCAAAATGGCTGCAAGAAGATTCGAAGCCGGATCTGTCATTTGAACTGGAATCTCGCTGCCGCCTATCGGGATGACAAGAAGAGGGACAGAAGGGTTTTATTATACTTTCCGATTTATAATAAATAAGTTATAGTAAGAATAAGGAGAGGATTTACCGAAATAATGGCTACTGATGGAAATGAGGTTAATCAATTTCGAACTTCTACTGAGATTGGTCATGCTTACAGAGCCAGTGAGAGATTTCCCTCGGCTAATTTCCAGGTGAGCTAACAGAATGAACAACATCACATTACTGAAAAACACTAATGAATAACATTAATAAATACATGGAAAATGCTAAGTGATATTAGGAGTGATGGGAGAATTACTTGATTAAAGTGATTAAATTACTCCACATTAAAAACTAGTTTTGTCAAAAAGTAGACCAATTCAAATCATGAAACTACTTTGCTCTAAAAGTAAAAATAAAAAAATAAAATTACAAATTAGCTTCCCCCGAAATGTAATTCACTAGTAACTACTGTCTTATTTTCTTTACTCAAACTATCGTCAGCACTCAGCAGGTAGACTAGGATTACGTCTTTACTGGTTCTCTGTTAACGAAACATTATATCCTTGTGTGTAAAGTGCAGCTACACGGCGTTGGAACCAACTGGCACAGGGTAGCTTACAATATAGTACAACACATTTTCATTCCATCAAGGCAAGCCAAAAAGTGGCTATATCTCTTCTGCCAGCATTACTCAATCCTATTTCATTGTTTTTAATCTGTGCTGTAAAATCTGTAGCAAACAAAATTGTAAGATTCCTGCTGTATGATTGTTTCACGTTGCCACAGTGATTGGGTGTATCACTATAGAAAAGGCTTTTGCATAGCTGCGCAGCATGTATGTAACATGTTCAGCTTCTTTTACAATAAACCCAAGCAGTCACAGTAGCTGAAACTATGTAGCTGCTTGCAATGTATGTATTTGTGAAACGAAAAGCAATTTCGAAAAGTACATTGTCAGAAAAGTACGATGAACTCCAAAAAGCAATTAATTACTAACAACATTACTCTAAAACTAACATGTAATTAGTAATTAATTACCTTCATAATGAGTATTCACAATTTCACATCACTGGATATAATTATTATTGTAGCATAATCAAAATAACATCAGTAGCATTGTCACATACCAAAACAGAATTAGTAATCAATGAATGCAAACAAACTTCTAAAGACAATTTTGATCAAGAACAATACTTAACATGAATGATGTGATCTCAAACTACAATTACCGATTTAAAAACCAGTTCTTACAACCTATGGATTCAAACAGGAGGGTACAAGTGCGAATCGGTTGAAGAGCTAGTGTGCTTGCAATGCGATATTAGAGAGATCAGTGCCCGAGATTTACAAAATTTGTGTGAGGATACAGTAACCAGAAAATTACATAGTTTAATAACTAATACTTAACAAGCATGAGAGATATGATACAGTACAATACAATCAACAAAACAAACTTTTGAATTAAACATCAGTTTAAACTATTTACACATTTTTTTAATACATAAATGCATTATTTGTTTCCTTGATGTTTTGGAAGGCTGTTTCACAGATGCAAACCAGGGACCTTGGATGGTTACATGTGGTGTCGTAGAAAAGCTGTATCTGTTAAACCTCATGAATAATGCTTCACTACATGTTATTTCTGCATCTTTTGTGTAGCGGACATTTAACAGCGCCTTTTCCGAGACACTTTGCTCACCAACGCAAGTGAGAGACAGATACAGCACTACAACAGGTGCAGCCCACGACTACAAGCCACCATTCACGATCGTTGCCAATCAACTGCATCGGAAGGCACCGGGGAGTTGGAAAGTGGATTATGTCGATGACACCATTGGAAAGGTCAGAGTCAATAAATGCTCAAAATGAAATGGTAGCCTATCGGGAGAAACCATTTCCCGATTTCCTCCTAAATGTAACTCACGTATACAAGTAATTTCAATTCTCAGGTTGGACACTTTTACAAATGTACTCACTCGTCCATCTCACAACGTTAATCACTTGTAAATAGAAATAACAATTTCATCAGAAAGCTGACAAGTACCAAGACAGATGTGATGTGTTGACATGCTTCTAGTCCTACAATTAAGGTTTGCTTCTTTGTCCATTAGCAACCAACTAGTTCATATCAGATTGAATTGTGGGGGTGACTGATATGTATGTATTGATGTAATTATGCCTATATGTTCCATGGAATGGTAAGGAAATTGTGCCAAAGAATGGTATACTATTGACATTAAACAATATTGGAAACCACTTTCCAAGTTATCAAATCGGGTCGGGAAAAAATCGGAACAATCTAAGATTGGATCGGGCAACTCCTGCATCAAACAGCACTAGCGCAAGCCAATAGTTGCGGGCAGAATAAATGCTTTTAAGCGAATGGTTGTACTTTTAGAGTTATTTTTGTTTTACATGAAGACATTTTTGTATTAGAATGTTAGATTAAGATTTATTTATTTATTTCTGAACTTGTACTGTTTTAAACTCTCGACATATCTGATTTGAAATACATAGCAAATGGTTCCACAGCAAAAATGATTTACGCTTTATATCAACAAAGATATTCTTTTTTTGAAGTTGCAACTGAAGCCATGGCGGCAGCCCTTGACAATGGGAAACCAGAGTAGTGAGATGAAGTCTCAATACATTGCTAGACCTGGAATCAACATGTCTCGGCACTTCTGCAATGACATACAGCCACCACTGTACCGACATCACCAGAATGATGGACCCCTCAAGGTGAGTAAATTGCAAAGGAACAGTCTCAGTACATTACAGTATATATTGGTAAGCAAGTCTGCTTATGCCACAGGAAATAAAACCAGGAAATTGCTCTGTTTGAAGCACATTCGACTATATTCTTATCAATGATGGTCAATTTCAACGATTGTTCTTGGCTGTCAAAGTTGTCGATTTTAAATCAAAATATGTGCCTGAAAATCCTTGCATCCCAAAATGCAGTCAGGCTTGCTTCATCAATTGAGAAAGAGCACAAGCACTTTTCTTGTGTTAGTTGTGTACATATATTAGTAGTTTGATTATTAGTAAGTTCAGTTGATGTCGCGAAGTCAATGCAATATTTTGTCAATATTGTCAACTGTTGAAGAGTATGGCAATGCTAGACAAGGTAGACATGCCTTGTCATAGGCAATCGCTGTATGACACAACGACCCATGAAAACGTAAATGCATGGGATACTAATTCCCAAAGGAATATACATTACTCAATGTTTTTTTCTTCCATCTACAACAAAGGAGCTTGTACCATCCACTCAAAACAAGGACTTGGCCAGGAAAGAGTACATCGTTAGTGATAAAGGAGTGCTGACATTCCACCTTGATCCTTATCTGACGACAACACAAAGGAATCACAGAGCATTTACAAGGTAGGTGTACAAATGAGTATGAGACAAACAATGTCTCCAGTTACTATTATTCAAACCCTCAGGATAGCAAGAACGTCAGTGGAAGGGTAGTCACTCTGTGAAAAATGCTTGGTGATTAGATCGTTGTATAACTTAATGAATATTTATTACCACAAAATCAGTAAGGCTCCTTGTTGTTGTTAAATCATATTTGTATGCTCTCCCAAAAAACTAGGCAGTAATTGTCTACAGAACGGTAACAGTCACATAGAATACATTTGTCCAACTCGGCCTAAAGACCACCAGTCCTGAACAACTATCAAGTAAGAATATCACTGATCCACAATAAGACATCTTATCAACTGCATTGTGGCTAAAAGAAAAATAATGGTGATCATAGTGGCACATTAAAGTCATTTCCAATATCTACTTCAAGCATATCAACCATCTATCTTAATATATGTGCTTTAATTTTAATGCAAGAGAGGAGAGAATGAAAGGCACCCAGCCAACACAAGCAACGTATTGGGAATGTGAAGATTATACAAAGGCATGGGGCTATGGTGGTAAAGTCAATTTGCTACCATCTGACTCCATCCCAATTCAGCATGGCATCATGAGAGATAGGACATTATTTCCCATGGAAACAACAGTCCCTCGAACTCCCAAAGGATTGCAGCCTGTACCACACAGGTACGAACCACATATTTATATTGTCAAGCGCACACACAACGTAAATGTTGCATAAATATTAGTTGAGTACGGTAATGGAAGTTAAATCCACTTCTGTGAAAATCAGACAAGCGTAACATCAACACAAATGCTACAGATGTTTAGCAGAATGTGCTGGCTCAAATGTGCTGAAGCATGGGAAAATGTTACAGGTTTAAGTTCAACACATACACACATAGAAGTGCATGCTTACAAGAAAAACCACATGTAAACACAATCAATCCTTTGGATTGATTTATGAAGTACTCCAAATATACAAACGCTTCGTTGCATTTGCTTAGCCTTTTGCAGTGGATAACTATCATCTGCCTGGTTCTTTCTGGTAGCAAAATCAGTCCAAATTGGGTTGTCATGACATAATGCAGTAACATATTTAATATTGGCTATATGCAAATGAAGTTACAATAATATGACAGTTGGGCACTTTGCAATATTGAAGTGATGATTGAGGACAGGAAAATGCATCAGAGGAAATTTATTTTTCATACTGTTATTTCTTGATAGGGGGCTGACATCTGAAATGATGGCCAATTACACAATGCCAGACAAAGAAAAGAGAAACACATTGTTTCAAAAGCTTGTCCATTCACCCTGGGAATTGAAAGGTAGAAGCTAAACATCAACAGAGTCCTTTAGGAGTAGCCAGTGTGTACTTAATTGTCACATCTAAACCGTTAAATTCAAAGTTACTTTCATTGATGTGAACACAAGAAAAAAAGGTCTCAGCTTTCTTTAATTATTGCTAAAAATGGCAATTCACCATCTGCTGTGATTTTTTTCCTGCATACCTGAATGCTCTAAAGCATATTGTATCCTTTAAATGCCCGCAATTAAATTTAGTTAAAAACTGAAAAGAAACCAATTGTAAACAAAAGTAACATGGAAAAAGTTAATAGTTTCCTTGACCAATTGTAACTACAGTGTAACCCCGTTAATATCACCTCGGTTAATATCACAACCCGCTTAATATCACTTCAGTCTGAGAAGCAAAGCACTGTCAGAATCAACTATTTTAACCCGCTTAATATCACGACCCGCTTATTATCACGATTTTTGACTGGAAAATCATAGTGATATTAACGGGGTTACACTGTAGTTACAGCTACAAGTTGCTTTCAGTGAAAAGTTACTAGTTACTTGTAACTAGTTGCTAAAGTAACTAGTCACATTACAGTCCAGAATTTAAGAACGTGCAAACTGTCATCTGGGGCTATATTCATGGACTGGTACTAAAGCATAGTCCAAGACTGTATCTCAAGTGCCATATACAGATTTTAGCAATTTAGTCCAGACTAGATGTAAACATCAAAACAACTGAAATCTCTGACTATGCTTTAGTCCAGGTCCATGAATAAGGTCCCTGGTATCAGCTTCTGTTTCAAATATAACATGCAGGTGGTCGTCTTTCTTCATGTCTAATATGGTTTGTGTACAACCTTTGGTCTACTAAGAAATTGCTACGGTGCTTAATTGACTGCCGATGCGGTATGCATGTCTGTTGCACGAGCAATATGCTTAGATGGCTGGCAGTCAAATCACATAGTGTGGCTTCAAACCTCGTCTTAATGCACAAAAGTTACTTGAAACAAGCTACACCATTGACCTGGAAAAGATCCCATTGTAAACGGAACAGTAGTCCTTAAACGAAAATATTGCTGTAACTTAGGCTGTACCATGTGTTGTGCATTTGGTTTTCTGCAAAAAAACTCTAAACCTAATGAGTAATGGGATTACTGACTAAATGCTGACGATGATGTTGCTATTTCATTACAGTCCCTGGTCCTGACGAGATTCTGAGCATTCCAAAGATGTACCAAACAGAGTACCAGTATTATGGCAGTGAAGTTCCCGTTGTTGTGTGAACAAATCAAACATCTCTGAACTGAATTCCATTGTATCAAATATAATCTTTTTGTAGATAAATATACAAACTCTTAGAGGTTTGGCAGTAAACGAATGGTTTAAAACCATGATAATTGGTGACTAGGCCTTTGCCTATGTCATCTAAAATAATCTATACATTACATTAATATCTTTCCTAGTAGCGAAACAAAGGGATACTTGAATCAGTGTGCTCATCTTTGGTTGATCCGTTTTTGTCGTTCAACTCGTGCTGGAGTCCTCTTTGAGTTTGATGGTGCTGATTTGGACTTTGATTCGGGTTGTTGCTGCTGTCCTAGCAAACAAGCAAGCAAGCAAATTCTAAACCATATAGAAATCAGTACATCAAAACATAATCTGAGAATCAAGTGCTATATGTCCTTCTATCATTCTAGTACAGGAACTGACAACTGATCATGCTACGACGTGCCTGTGTGACACCAAGTTTACCTAAGTCTCACAAGAAACAATTAACTGCCTAAAACATGTAGGAGGAGCTAGTCTGGATTCACAGAGATCTAGATTTATAAATTGGCTCAGTATATAAATATAGCTCAAAGCAGTGGCACCTTCATCTGCAGCTTAGGGAGTTTTTCCAAATAAGTATTTTCCTACACTTGTAGCTCAGACACACACCAATCGACTCCATAATGGTAAATATAGCAGTGGGAAAATCCAATAGACTGCATGTTTCAAATAAAAAGTATATTTAGAGAAAGTAGCATCAATCAAATGCAATAAAAACGCATAGCTAAGAAACAATACGCTCAATGTGATAAAATATCACTAAGCAGATATATGTCAAGTTGTCCATATCAAATCAAATCAAACCAAATCATTATTATTAAAAAAAAAACATTTCAAATAAGCATTCCATCTATCTCTGTCTAACTATGGATGTAACACAATTTTAAAGAAATTTATACGAGACAGCTGAAACATGAAAGTCAAGGTAACCTTGTAAAGTGAATGACTACATTTTGTTGAGCAAGCTCTTTGTAAAAATGCCACGCATCCAGTAATTCACCTCACTTTACAACTTAAATTTGATGTAAATCAGGAACAGTATTTAACAACAGCAAACTTTGCAGTCTCAACTTTTCTACCTTTGTCAAATATATCTGTCAATACCGGTATCACCATTAACGGATTGATGTCAATATCACCAGCGATTATTTGTATCACAAACCACTACAGTGGAATCCGTTTAATTCGAAGTGCCAATGAACAAACAAATATAATTTGAATTATGCGAACTTCACATTAGAAAACCACTGAGAACAATAGACCTCCTATGAACAATAGGGACAAAACAATAGACCGTAAATATGGAAACGACGAAGGTGTAGATTGATTCATTCATTCAAATCACATCCTTCCAGGATGCACTTATTGTTTCGACTACAACAGCAATCTGACACTATGTTTATATTTTGCCTGTCAGTTGGAGGAATGGAACGAAGAAATGAAGCACAAACAAAGGCATCTGGCAAAATAATGATGGCACTATTGCTAAGACTTCAAACTAAAAAATGTACAAGAGCAATAAGGGTAGATCTTGCACTTCGAATTGTGCGAATATTCGAAATAGAAAGTTAATAGAATCTATTGCAATTTTCAAGGAACCGAAAAATGCTTTGAATTACAGGAAATTCTTCTAAAATTCAAAGTAGAGATAACCGAAATAGGCAGATTCCATTCAATGCTTTCACCTATATCAGTATTTGAGCATTTCAGATCATTTCACAATAATGACTCAAAACATTAGGGCCTTCATTTGTTAACATTGAGTGCCTCTATTCTACTTGAGCCTTCTGAATTCCAGAGCCTCCAGTCATCCAGATTCCTTACCTATTGTTAGAAGCCAGATGTACTAAAACACACACGATGTATTGAAGTTATACGAAGAAAGCAAAGCCAGGCGGTGTGGAAAGGAATCTCTAAGTTGACTGGCAAAAAGGTCAAGCCTATGACCCTCATAGCCGGCACAAGTATCCGAGAGATAGTGCATGATATCGGTGAACACTTTCGCGGCTTATTAAATCCT
>OFHS01004701.1:0-13311 GCA_900245855.1 Calvadosia cruxmelitensis
TGAATTTGGAGAACTACAAAAAGCCGTTATGGTAATTTAGGGTTTTCAAAAATGAGGACTTTGTGAAAAATAAAAATAAATACTCATTATCTCTTTCTTCCTATAAAAGTGCATTCAAAAGTTGAGAATATATATGATGGAACTCGCTGTTTGATTTTAANTTCTGAAATCTGATTTGATGTAAATGAAACCAAGCAGTTGAATTTGGAGAACTACAAAAAGCCGTTAGGGTAATTTAGGGTTTTCAAAAATGAGGACTTTGTGAAAAATAAAAATAAATACTCATTATCTATTTCTTCCTATAAAAGTGCATTCAAAAGTTGAGAATATATATGATGGAACTCGCTGTTTGATTTTAAATGGAGAAAACAGTGTAATTCAGCCATATTCTTTGTTTTCGTATGCATGGATTGGTTTCCGCAAAAGACGTCATCTGCCCACAACTCCTCGGTCTCTTTTCCTTGTGTTTCGCACGGGTTTTCGCGACGTTTTACTTGCGCCGAAACGTCTTTGACGTCGAAACGATCAGGCGCCGAATCATGACAGCGCCAAGACAGTCGGCGCCGTAGCGATCGCGCCAAAATGTCTGCGCCGAAACAGCCGCGCCGAAACGTCCTGCTCCCGACTGACTTGCCGTGCCAAAAAGGAACTAAGGTTTGTTTGCCTTGATTTTTGGTAACAGATTTGATTGTTAATCGGAGAGAGACACTTTTCCCTTGTAGTGCATGTGCATTTATGTGATTTTGGATCATTGGATGTGGTAGCTAGATTTATCCAATTGTCGTTGTTGCGATAATTTCGTTGATCAAAGACAACCCTTTGCTG
Source organism: Calvadosia cruxmelitensis (assembly GCA_900245855.1). NCBI lineage: Eukaryota > Metazoa > Cnidaria > Staurozoa > Stauromedusae > Kishinouyeidae > Calvadosia > Calvadosia cruxmelitensis. The sequence goes on from OFHS01004701.1 coordinate 826, forward strand.
ATGAATTGATGGTTCGTCCACTTGTCCTGTTTGTTTTCAGTAACATGCGCTGACCAAACCTATTCTTAAATCTATTCTTTTGGGCTGTGTGTTAAGATCATGTGTGTGTTGTGTTATAAGCGTCACTTCTTCGGATTCATAGTGGTCAGTTGGTCACTGACTGGCAACACAACACTGGCGGTGAAATTCAGGGCTCTTTCGGAATAGAGCAGAACTTCTACAATGTCTTGACTACGATTATGTTTGTTATTGTATGAATACTATTTACTTGATATCCTTATGAATGATCTTCGTAAATTTGTGATGCTGTTGCAGACCTGCAGTATTTTTGTTGTCTTGCTCACGATATCGATCTTGCTGTTTGTTGTCGGATCATTTGACTGACGTGCACTTAGAAGACGTTATAGGGAGGCTCACTAGTTTCTGCTCTATGTAATTTTGCATCGCTTTCGGGAACGTAACTGAGGTTCAAATAATCATGTTATACGACAGGCGACGGATATCTCAAGAAATCTATTTTCGACTGGACACCTCAAAATGTTTACCTCGCCGATGAATGCCAATTTCCTGGCTAAGAAAATGCACTGTTTTTGATTGTATCTAATTAGCTTGTCAAAAATTATAGCCTACCCTTTACTATGATAGCATTCGCAAGAGGCAAGGCCGTTTCCGTGGTGTGATGTTAAGGAATAGCTAGGTATCAGACTACGAGTCATTGATCGTCCAATTTTCCTAGCAATTTACGTCTGCGCGAAGTCTTGCCAAGTGCTAGTCCGATAAAATTTAGTCTACTATTGGCAATTTATTGCAAAGAGCCTGACCGAGATGTGTCTGAACCACCTAAACACACATTCCCGCACTTGAAATTGTACAAAGTTTGCTGTCAGCTGACATCGGAGCTCCGTCCACTCTACGTCACGAGATTCGCTAGTCCCAGACTGCGAAAATGAGGGTCAAGGTCGCACCTCCTGATTGAAACTATATTTGATGAACTGTCTTGAAATTTCATTTTGACAACTACATGATGTAGAGCTTAGCTACATCACACATTGGATTGTCCATCCATAATTAGGAAAAGGTTGACTATCTGCCGCTTTGAAAACAAAATAATCGAATTACACAGTGGTTCTTGAAGCTATATTCCATTGAACACTACAACCAACCGAGGAATATACAAAAGATGCAGATTCATTTAGCTGATGCGTGAATAGATCTTCTCCACTGTTCCATCGTCATTTGTTCCATCATAAAAAAAGAAGTTGTTGTGTGGTCTGCCAGCTCCAGAAACGCACTAAAACAGAACATCCATTCAGCAACATTAATATCATCATCAGCACTTAAGAAGGACAATTTGCATAAAACTTGTGGTGATATGTAAATTAATACATATCAGTAGGATTTCATCGATGCAAACATTGTTGTTAATTGGCACTCATTTGTAAGTCATTTTATTGGTACATATCATTGTCATTAGGCACAGAGCATCCAGGGGAACAGGCAACTTACCACCAAGCAACGCTTTCACTGGTAAGGTTAGTAGCTAGAGAAGCGTCGGATATCCGAAACCGACCTGATAGTTTATTAATCTATTTCTATTTTCAAATTTTCTTTAGTCCTCGAAAAATTACTTTCTGTTGTGTTACTCAGTGGCTGATCGAAAAACAAAAGCCAAAAAAACAACTCTTATGCCATTCCATTAATTCCAATTGTGCCATTAAAGACAAACAACGCTCTCGTCGTAGAGCTTCCAACTCATTGGCTAATCATATTGCGTCATTTTACCTACTTTTGTGGGGGATATAGAAAATGCTTGGTTTGACGAAATTGCCTGTTTGCAACCAATATTTGCAGTGAACTTGCAGGGTTTGGTACAACTACAACCAGTAGTTTGGATTCAAATTTGTGCGGCTACAGTTTCTTCGAACGCTGGTCGCAAGTTTCGAAGCAAACGTAGAGGAAAGCGAAGATCAATCGGTGAAAACTCGCCCATGAATACTGTCGCAGAATCAGCTGGTTGCGACGAAACAGCTGGCCCAAGTGCTGCAAACCTATGAAGTATTTCCAGAGAACATTTTCCTGCTGTAGATTGTGATGGATTTTGATTGATCCACCTTGGGTTACTGTTAAAATGATGAACACATATTTAAACATAATTAGCGACGTCAGTCACGCATGCGCTGTAAGCTTGCACGTGCAATGTGTTCCTTCCTTCCTCAGCTCCAACTGCCTCTGCAACACTGTTTATGTTTGATTAAAGTTGAATTTACAAACTACACGCTGGAGTATTGACAAGGCTCTTTCAATAGGTTATTGGCCAAGGTGTTTGTTCTCAACTCAGAGGTTACAGTTCGTAAATTTTATCCGGGGATTGTGGCATTGAAAGCACTCGTAAAATCGCACCGGCTTTTTGAGGAAAGTTTATAGCGAAACGGAGAGCTTTGGATCTTGGAGAGCATGGCGGATGTTAATAAGAACAGTTTTGACGAGTCTGTTCCTAATCGTCAACAATGTATGACGACTCTGGTCATGCTTACAGACTCATACAAGTAGTTGTACACGTCTTTGACAACACAACTTGCTTCTGGGAACTTGACAATGAAGCAGATCATTAAATTTGTTGAGAATTTTAAATGCAGCAAAGAGGGGAAAGAAATACAAGGAGAAGGACTCCACTTTACCAACGCATTAAGTGGAACGAAGTCGCGAGGCCATGGTCGTGCGTGCGGTCACGGTTTTGGCCGTGGTCGCAGTAACGAAGGTGACCCGTTGCGCTATGGCTGCGGGGGTAGAGGGCATATGGTGCGAGAATGCCCGACAAAAAAAAGAAGGAGACCGCAGAAGGTGTTCCTAATGCATCAAACTATGCTGGACAAGGTCAAAATCAGGCTATCAGCTTCCATATTGGAGAGGCGGAAACAGAGACCATTGTGGTGTTGGACTCGGGTGCATGAAGGCACATGTCTGGTCGAAAGGAAATATTTGAAGACTTAGAGGAGCTAGTTAGTCCCGAAGAAGTGCTTCTTGGAAAACGAACGAAAATTATTGGGACTGTTGTGGGGACTATAAAATTGCACCTCACTAATAATAAAGGAAAGTTGGTGCCAGTCAAATGAGAAACTGCCTTTACATTCCCACAGTGAAATGTACATTGTTCTCTGTGAGAGCTGCCACAGCTGACGGAATGAAAACTTTAACTCTTACCACAAAAAAGGCATGGACAAAGGAAAAGCAGCGTAATATCCTAGCCACTGGAAGTGCAAAAGCTGGTGTCTACACATTTGATTGTGTTTTCCAACAGAAAGACTCACAAGGCAGCGAAGGAGCTTTGACTCAGGAGACAGCATTTGCATCCACGATTTGGAGATTTAGGTGAAGAGAATTTGAATTTGCTCAGAACAAAAGAAATGGTGACTGGAATGGACATGTCGAAATCTAAGTTGTCATTTTGTGAGCCCTGCGTGGAAGGAAATTCACATCAACAACCTTACCCTACGCAATCTGAATCTCGAGCTACTCGGAAGCTGGAGTTGATCCACACCGATGTATGTGCACCAGTCAATCCACTTTCTAATGGTGGATATCGCTGCTTTGTGGCATTCACTGATGATTTTACTCGGTTCTCATGGGTAAGGTTCATCCATCACAAGTCAGAGGTCTTCGAAAGTTCAAGGAGTTGGTTAAAATGCCAGAAGGAGCAACATGTCTGTCTGTAGAAAAAGCAACGGGTCTCAAGCTTTTAAGGCATCCGTTCAGATCGTGATGAGGAGTATTTATCAACACATTTCAAGAAACACGGAATTCAGCATGAGCTTTCAGCACCAGAAGCAAAACAACAGAATGGTGTAGCTGAAAGGCTTAACCGTACGCTGGTCGAGAAGGCCCGAGCTATGTTGAGTGATTTCCGGTGTTCAAAAGAAATGGTAGGCAGAGGCGATTGCAAATGCTGTCTACGTCAGGAATCGCAGTCCAACCGCCTCTAGGAACAATCAGGCACCCTTTGAAGCTTGATGGGGAAAGAAGCCCTCAGTTGCGCACTTGCGAGTTTTTGGGTGCACAGTTTATGCTCACATCCCAAAAGGCCAACGCAAGAAGCTTGACAAAAAGACAGAGAAATGCAAGCTTCTGGGCTACAGCAATTGTCTCGAAGACATTTCGTCTCTGGAACTTTGAGAGAAAGCAGTTGAGCATCAGAAGGGATGTCACTTTCAATGAATCCGCACTTGTAGGTAAAGAAGGAGAATTGAGAAAAAAGAGAATCCTACTGTAGATGTGATCAGTGTTGGACACCTTTCAGACCAAGATAAAACTGATGACATTCAAGTAGATCACAGCGACTCCTCTGAATCTGCTGATGAAGACGACGGCATTGCCGATGTTATTGCAGCCTCTGCAGTTCAGAAAAAAACCACAGTCCAACAGAAAGAGGAAAAAGGCAACAACAGACAGTCTGATTTAAGAGGAAGGCACTACTTGTGAACCTGGTGGTTTTAATTAGTGTTAATCCAACTTTTATATCAAAATCAGATATTCAAAGTCATTTTGCTACTACAGAAGCAATGCTGCGATCCATTTACAGGCATCGCCCTGTGCTTATGGAAAATGGTATTCAAAAGGTGATGATATACTTGGGACAAAAACTAAAAGAACTATATGTATCATTGGCTTGATCGTCAGCATGAGAGGTTTTTGGCAGCAGTCGATGTTTTCTTTTCAAAGTTCAACTCAAAGATGTAATGGCAATACGTTTTTTCAAGATCCTTTTAAAAAAAAATAACGGTGTTCGTCAAACTATTGGTGCTGGTTGCAACCCTTCTGCTTTGCAGTTTAGGTCAAGTTATCAGGTTTTACTATCAACTGCAGGGGTTCTACCCATTGATTCAGGCAACTGTAACAATGATGACACTATTATCCTTGGAATAGATGCTAACACACGAATGGCATCCCTAACTGTTTTTGAAGAACATAGCTTGTTAGCTACTTTGGTTTCGAACGTCATTCATGGTTGGAATCCCCTGGAAATTGTCTTTCCCTTTATTCAGAAATTGTATTGTGTACATTGCCGGGCTTGTTGTAAAACGTAAAAGCCAAAGAGTTCAATGCTCAGTTTGTGTTGCTGCTCTGATATACAATGCATGCAACACAAGTGAACAGAAAGAGCTCAAGTTAATCACGCAAAAGCTTGAAGGGGGATTGAAAGTCCCAAGTAATGCTTTGACGCAAACGTGCATTTTTGTTGAGCGCTCAATCCATCCATACCTGCCTGACTACACCATCAAAAAGGTCAAAACAGCAGAAAGGGATATATTTCTCGAACTTTATAAAAAACCTTTCTGGGAAGATCTGCACAGCAACTCCCTGGAAACGTTTGATCATATTTCTCTTTGATGCCATGTAATGGATCTTCAAAAGCTGATCTTTGACAAATTCTTGCAGGCTTCGTACCCTCATGCATTGAAGACCTTCGACCTTGAAAAGGCCACAGTAGGAAACAGTTCGCGCCTAGGAAAGCTGATGGTCAATATGCACGTGTAATATATGGTCTTTGTATGAATATTTGCAATGGAAACAACCTGCGAAATGAAATTTGCAATTTACTATAAGGTCGATTGATGTTCGATCGTAGACTATGACACCATTGCTGGTAATCAATTATAGCTATGGTGTCAATAATGGGTTGTTTCTGATGACAGCGGTCTTCTAACTGTAAGTTTTACATTATCTGAGGCAACTATAGTCAAGCCATTTCTATCTCGGGAACCTGGCAAGTATTGTTCATGATTTACCTGCTACATATGATGTGCATCACCAAGTGTAACCACTGTTACAATAGCAAGGAATGTGTTGGATAGTCGAGTTCGAATAACACAGACGCAAACACACATGAACAGATCAGCTGTTTGTTGACATCAATCTCTGGTTTTCCCAATAAAAATTAAACCAATTAATACATATTAATACGTACTCAAGATAGACTTAACGCAAAACGACAACGAATTAGCGTTGATCGACACATCTTACAATCACGAAAACATATTACACGAACTAAACCAATCAATCAAATACAAAATCACCAATAAAAAGCCTCACTTTCATGCGATGCCTCACTCTGAACTTTAGAACAGATTGTCGGGAACACCAAGTATACAGTTTCAACTTCCGTACTGGTAAAAAGATGGCAGTATCTTATCACCGTTTAAGTTGCCTTTCGAAAAGAGAAAGTCTGGAAGAACGTTTGATCAAGAGCGAGCAGGCACATTTGCAAACGTTGCTACTTTCCTTCAAGAAAGTAATGACGAGCAGATCACTATTAAAGACCTCATTTTGCATCAGACCTCAAACTGATTGAGCACTTTGGAGAGGAGATTGTGAAATCTGAGATTGCCGATAGGCCTATCTTGTGACTTTGAGAAATACCGGTGAGGCTTTTACTCTATCAGTTTTATACACTACCCAAAGATATGGCACCTCTGACGAAGTAGACGAAGCATTGCTGACGTGGTTCACCAAAGCCAGGGCAAACAACATGATAATCTACAGTGGAATATTGCAAACGAAAGCCACTGGATTTGCCGAACAGTTTGGGTATGCAACTGAAATCAGTATGGGCTGGATAAGCCGATGGAAGACAAAACACGGCATCGGCCTCGATGCTTTGAACGGCGAAAGTGTTTCCATCAGTGTCGAAACAGTTGACAGCTGGAAATCAAACCAGTTGAAAAGTTTGCTCGAAAAGTTTGCACCACAAGACATCTTCAACGCCGAACGTGACGGGACTGTTTTGGAAATTAATGCCGGAAAAATCGCTTGTTTACCAGAAGGAGAAGGATCACGGGGGTAAAAAGAGCAAAGAACGAGTGACTGTGCTTGTCGCAGCAAGTATGACAGGTGAGAAGCTGTCACTCCTCGTCATTGGGAAATCAAAGAACCCACGCTGTTTCAAGAACAGACACATGCCCTGCAATTACAAGGCGAACAAGAAGGCATGGATGACCTCGGTATTATTCGAAGAATGGCTTCGCCAATTAGATTCCAAGATGGGCCGGCAGAAGAGAAAGATCGCTATGGTCATCGACAACTGCACGACCCACCCAGATGTGGTGAATCTGAAGAACATTTCTCTCGTTTGACTGCCACCGAACACCACGTCCCACACGCAGCCGATGGATGCTGGAATTATCAATAACGTCAAACATTATTACCGAAAAGCAATTTTGAAGAAGCGAATTGTCGCCTACGATTGCCATATGGACTTCAGCTTCAGCCTACTCAACGCTCTGAACATTTTATTGCGGTCGTGGGAAGCTGTATCTGAAAAAATGATTCAGAATTGCTTCAGGCATTGTGGCTTTAATGCCAGCGATGACCAGATCACGGATTTGTCGGAACCTCATGATGACGGCAATAACAGCAGTGATGAAAGCGAAGTCATGATGGATGCCATGAGGAATCTCTGTTCCTTTGAAGATAATGTCAGCTTTTCTGATTATATCGGAGCTGATGATGATGTTGAGATTTGTAGTGTACTGTCTGATAAAGACATTGTTGCCATGTTTGACTCCAAACGCGAAGAGATTAACAGTGAGTCGGAGAGCGATGCCGAGCAAGAGTTGAATAATGCACCCCCGTCGAAGCAAGAGACCTACTGTGCTCTCCAGGTGCTGAAAACTTACCATGCAGTTTACCAAAATCTTCGCGAAGAAGTAGAGCAAAGTTTTAGTGCATGTGAACGGGTCTGGCTAAAACGGTGACCGTGACCGTGACGGTGACGAGTAGTCTAAAACGGTGACCGGTGACCGTGACTGACAAAATACCCGATGTCACAAAATATAATTTACGATTGCTTGTAATTCGAAAAAATACCGTTCCTGGCATATTAAAGCGCTCAAAATCAGTCAGGAAAGCAAAAACCCTTTTTGGCAATCGAATTTACAACGCATTTCCGTAAATTCCGTATAGTCATTAATATCCGACAATTGGTCACGGAATGAGATCACTTTAGCCCCAATAAAATTCCGGTGACCACTCAATAACAGACGCAATCATCAGTATTGATCAAATCTTTCTACAGTCCATATTAGTAACATATAAGTACTTTCTATCCATGCTAAAACAGTTTCAATATCTATTGCCGATTTACTGCATTACGTCTGTGACCAAATATATCGCCATTGTCGGTCACCGTTTTCTGAAATTCCGGTGACCACTCAATAACAGACGCAATCATCAGTATTGATCAAATATTTTTACAGCAGATATAAGTAACATATAAGTACTTTCTATCCATGCTAAAACAGCTTCAATATCTATTGCTGATTTACTGCATTACGTCCGTGACCAAATAAATTACCATTGTCGGTCACTGTTTGACGAGCATACAAGTGTTGCTACGCATAGTGAATGTCTCACAGCACCGAAAGTATTTGTATCAGAGAATGATATGCGGAAGGACCTAAATATTTTTATTTTTTTTAAACGACCAATTCAAATGATTTTGTGAAACAAGCCCCACATAGCATGACAAAGTCACGGCAATGAGTCCATCGGGAAGGAAAACGGATCCATAGTGTGACAAGCTTTTATAAACAATAATATTAAACAATTTCGTAAACTTATATTTAGTTAAAGTGTGAGACTGATACGTGTAACTGTAATTAAGCATTCCCTTGTGACTGCTTTAAAATTAAAATCAGAGTCGCAGAAATTGTATTGTCTATACAGCACAGTATATAGATTTGTACAACAGTACTTGTGTCAAGTTCGTAATTACCTGCAATTCCTACAACGGGTACTTAGTGGTATCAATGACAATCGAATCGCAGTAAATATAGCTGTTGCCCAATGCATAGAATAATCCACTTAAATGTATTCTGTTTCCTTATTGTAGGCGAAGTGGAGTGGTCAACGAAGCAGTCGAGGCCAACAGTTATTCTGCTTTTGCCGAATGGGATACATAGACGGTGCCACGGCGAAAAGGCTGCACTGCTCTGACATGGTAAAATGCTCCTCCTGTTGCAAGTGGTAACATTTCAATTGCGCCCTCGTGAATCGAGAAATTGTGGAGAAGGAAGGAGGATCGGTGTGGCATTGTGCTCGGTGCACATCCCCAATTGGTATTCGGTGGGGAGGGTTAGAGCACACGAACACATGCACAGTGGACAATGTTCTCATGGCCATGGTCCTAAGCTGCTATGAGAACCCGCGATTCACCATAAAGCTTGGTGACATGGAAATCAAGAAAGAATTGCGCTTGTTTCTAGATAGTTGCCTGAAAGACCCATCATTGCCATCCACATATAAAACTAGACTTATGCACTTTATAGCAAAGTCGCGAAATATAACAAAGAAGGATGGAAAATGGGACTTCTATGGCTCGGAGAAAGAATTCCTATTGGGAATGTTGTCTCAATTGAGCAGTATCACACGGACCGTGAGGTGTTCTAAGAACGATTGCGAAGACACTTGTCGCGTAATAAAGGGATTGATAATGACAAGGCCACTACCAACGGATTCTGATGAAATTGAACATTGTATCAGCAGCAGAAGGACAGGGCCATGCAGTAGCTGTGGAGGAAGGACGTATCTAGTACACTGCAGATTCCAAAGCCAAAATCCATGGCTACTCCCATTATTAGTATCTGGAGCTGATGAGAAGTCAGTCTTAGATCTTCCCACGCAGATATAGTACACAAATATTTATTGAGATCTATCACATTCAATGGCAGCGGACATTTCACAGCTGTGATGTTCTTATTGGATGGGATCTACTATTACGATGGTATGGAGGACGACACAATGGTCCCTCTCTCAATCAAACGGCATCTCATTGGCAAACAGCCAAGCTATGCAATTTATCTAGCTGATCCAGCATATTAATCATCTATGTGATCGGTCATACACTAGTGTTTAAAAAGATGTTGTTGATAATAGGGATGAGCCGATAATCGTATCGGTATTTGTATCGGCCGATATATCGGCGACATTTTCATATCGGTTATTGGCCCGATATAGTAACAGCCTATCGGCCGATCGCCGATATAGAATTCTATATAATTCGTTGGGAAAATGATAGTGTCATTTATCGGTGTCATCAAGCCATTTACGTTTAGAATATGACCTCAACGAACGTTCCTAGCGAGAACGGTTGCGTTTCGACTTGTTGGGTAGTTTCTAAATAGAGTTGATCGCTCGCTTCAACACGGCTGTCTTGCGATGAAACAATCCGACATTTGCCTCAAATAAACATACATACATACATACATACATACATACATTCATACATCTCCATAGCAACAAATTCGACATAATAAGCTATCACCAGTCCTTGCAGCGTCTCTTCTCAGAGAGCAAGCCTACAACAAAACTTGCGGCATCCAGACTCATCCGCTGGTCACTGCAACTGTCCAGTTATGCTTATCGCATCATATACCACCCCGGGCGAGATTGCCAGAATGTTGATGCTTTGAGTCATCGCCCAGTTGGAAAGCTACCAAAAACATTCTACGGCCATGACTCCTTCAGACACAATTCGTTTGATTGACACTTTGAATGAGAGCATACTAACAATTAAAGCGACAAATCAGGAATCAAGAACTGATCCACTCATTTCCAATCTTGACCTACAGCAGCAAGAGGTTAGAGCTCAGCACACACAAGGACACATTACTTAAGGGCTCAAGCGTTGTCATACCGTCGATTCTGGGCAAATGTGCTCTCGCCGTCCTGCACAATGCTAAACCAGGAGTCAGGAAAATGAAGGCCCTTGCAAGTAACTTCGTTTGGTGGCCCGGCATGGATCAGGATATTGAGCGCATCACCACCGCCCGCAGTAGCTGCCAAGCAATAATCTGCCCAATGCCGCCCTGGCCCTTCCATGGCAATATCCTGTGGCACCATGGTTTCGGATTCACATCGACCATGCAGGTCCGTTCATAAGAAAAATATTCTTCGTCATTGGTAATGCATACTCAATGCGTAGAGCAACAGGATGACACATATTTGTATGGCCCGTTTATCCCGTCTCTGATGTACTTTGACTTGTGATCATTTTTAAATACTTTTTAATCTTCAAGCACGTCTTTCATCTCAAGCTGATAGCTTCTGCTGGTCAATTTGGTGATGGTTTTGACAACATTTGTCACAGTATGCATCGGATCAGCCTGGATATCTTCCGAAAAATCGTGACGGTTCGCTTCTTGAAGTGCGTAACGCCCTTTACATTCTGAACCAAAGCAATCGCCTCTCTGTTTGCTGCAATTGAACAATCTTCGTACACAAGCCGGTACCTTTCTGGCTCTGCCATGGTGGAAAGCGCAGGACAGGATTGGATTTCTACATTGTTGAAGATACCGTCCAATCGAAACCGGACACACTACATGAAGGTTTCCATCTTTTAGCTTCAACAATTCTCTCTCCATTACAGTCGTCATCAGGAAATACTTTAAATAAAGCCAAATGTTTTCTTTGCACATTGGCAGTTACCAAACTTTGCCCATTGCAAATTTTGCAAGGACAAGGCGCCCTCATTTTCAAGGTGAAATCTTGATTCTGCAGGAAACAGCACTTATTTTTATCTATGTTCCGGCGGGAAAATTAGCCCGGTTTGCTAGCTCGACCCAGGCTTTTCTACAATCAGATTGAAATGATGCTCACGCAATTTGAATTTCCTTGACTTTCAATTACGCAAGCGAAAGTGCGTTAACTCAGCAACTATGGAAGCAGCTCTGAAATAATTTCTAACAAAGAACAACTTTTTGAGTCTTCGCGAAATACTGCTGAAGAAAAGGGTACGTATACCATTGTCGTAATTAGCAGTAGAAAATAATTATGTGCTTTACCTCAGCTTCCTGGCACGTTTGTGTTGTGGTAAATAAACAAAGATGTTTTCATGGCAGAGAGGGAAGTGGATTAACTACCCGTTTTTAACAGGCACGACTACGACTGCTACACTAATAATTATTTGTTAGTTCGACGATACAGTTATTTATTGCGATATACATTTTTGGGCTTTTGCGGTGAGGCTGTGGCCGCCTCCTACTGAACTCAAGTGTACAATAAATGAGGGTCAAATATTTCCAGCACAAGGTTATTGCAGTCTGCATAAATTATTCATGGGGACTTTCTTCTTTGCTTGGAAAGTGATTTGCAATGGGTTCATTTCACTGCAGTAAAACCATGATAAGACATAGACCGAGCAGTTTGCTCCAGGCATCTCTACCAGCGAGCATGACAGTCTTACAACGAAAACGCGATTGAAACGAGCGACGAAATGAAACGAGGAACAGCTTTGCTCGCTTCGATAGTGACCGCTTTGAACATGCCACGTTATTTCGGTGTGTACTCTCGCGCGTCACGTGACAGAGGCCAGCGCAAACAAAGAGCTTAGGTGTGAACTACGGGCTGTTTCTCAACCAGGGGATTGCTATATAAACTATGGTGACACCCAGGCGCGGCGGATCCGGGGGGACAGGGGGTCACCACGACCCCCTC
>OFHS01004703.1:0-13308 GCA_900245855.1 Calvadosia cruxmelitensis
CGCGATGCTTAGCTCTCTATTGAATTTATCAGCTAGCTCTAAAGACAGCGTCATTGCTTCGTTACCTCTTCGCCTTGTTCGATGCGTCTGCTTGAGATGATGATGATCTTCTGCTCCTTGTCGATCGTCACAATCTCAGCCGCGCAATTCGGCTGCAAAGAAAACACGAGCAACAGAATAAAATAAACTGCAGATAACGCAATAAAAGAAGTTGTACTCTTTTCATATAAAAGAAACTTTTAAATGGACAGACAGATAGACAGACAGGCAGATAATAGACAGACGGACAGACAGAGTCTGAATCTATATTTGCGAATAACAAAAAATAAGAATACACGTTAGGAAGGTGGGAAAAACCACCCACTCTTACACCAAACGGACGATGCATGCAGCTAAATTTGGCTACGTGCGATTACAAAGCTATCCAGCAGGCGAAATTTAAGAAAGAAGAAAGACAGACGGACAAACGGACATAACAAAATACAAATCTTGACAACGTCAACACAGAAAATCGGTAGAGACGAGTCACATTGTACGCTTGGAAAGATGTTGTCAATTAAGTTCCGGGTGCATTTGGTAAATACAAGCTACAAATCAACACCAATTAAAGCGTCTGGTATTGGCACTACACACTCACATCGCATGAATGATTAATGTATCTCGCAGGTCCGCCAGTCATCGTGGCATCGACAACCATGTCGGCATCAATGCGAAACATGTAAACGCCGCGATTCTAAACCAGGTAAATAAGAGACAATGTAAACAAGTCGTAAGACCGAGAACTCACTCGACAAGTGTTCGACAGTTAGTGTGACTCGATGTGCTTACCGCTCGTTCGTAGACACCTTCGCGTCGATTGGCCACTTCGTTTCGTATCGTATGTCCAATATACTCGATTACCATCGTAGCCTATAAGTACATGAAGCATTTATAGACACATATAGTAGAATCAAAGGACATCAAAGATCACTTGAACACAAGGTAAATCGATAAAATTTTACCTAAAATCAACAAATTCAGCACAAACGAACTGCAGCCCAACCTGTCTTAAGCGACCAACTGTCGTAAGAGACCATAATATTGGTCACATTGGTGGTCGCTGAAGACAGGTTTGACTGTACACTTTAAGTATATAACTACTTCCATGTATTACTTACCACTTCAATGTCACGATTGGCAAACAGGCCGAGACCTTGAATTCGAGACCGCTTCAACAGGACATTTGTTCGCCATTCTTGTTTCAAGCGCCTGTATTGCGCAGCTTTCGTCATTGATAACGTTCTGATTTGCGCATACGAAAAACCGCTGTCATCAGTTGACGACAAACCGGAAGGAGTCGCATTGCTGCCCGTCGTGGACCGCTTTGGAAGAGGCCTGGAGAGAAATACACAGAAATGTGGTCATACAAACACGCTCAGCTACTGGAAATGAGTCCGGCGCTCCATTGCCAGTGAACTGGATTCTGTTTTGTGTGGGATATCAAATAATAGGACATTTCTTTAGGGACGAATTCTATTTGCAACTATTTCGTTTATCGAAAACTGCACTTGCTTAGACGGATATTCTTGTTGTTTTTTTTGGAGGAGAGCAGGCAGTCGCTTGATACAGGAACTGGATGTGGCAAATTGTGAGCGTAGAAGTGGTATGTCAACAAATAAAAATCAGGAGTTAAACTCCGTCCCGGATAAATGGATAACCAAAGGATTCGTAATTTTATCGAATTAAGTGAAACTAAAATAAAAATAAAGTGCACACAATTTCAGTCAACGAGGAAGCGGAAATTGAACTCTGAAAGGGTATAGGATTGCTTCAAATATCCCACAAAGGGAAAATCAATTGCTCGTAGGAAACGTATTAGCAAATCTTCAACTCGACAGTGAAATTCCATCTCTAGGGCGGTTACAGTTTACACCAACCTGTTCAAATGAGGTTTTCTGATCTTTTCAGAGCGGACACAGCCCGTGGGATTAATGGCCAGTGGTAGTTCAGCGATGAGAATCGGCGATCGACCGAATCGGAATTGATAGTCGATGATTGTGTCAACGCCAGGTAACTGAAGACGAAAGAACAACCGAGCGGTTTAAACATCGTCATTATAGACAGTTATCCAGCTTATATTCAAAACAAACAAATACATAAAAATAAACAAATAAACCAACCAACAAACAAACAAACAACCAAACAGACCGACAGACAGACGTCTTGAAATAATTATATCTATTATCAATCAAATCAATCAAATCAATCAAATCAATCAAATCAATCAAATCAATCAAATCAATCAATCAATCAATCAATCAATCAATCAATCAATCAATCAATCAATCAATCAATCAATCAATCAATCAATCAATCAATCAATCAATCAGTCGACAGACAAACGCACAAACAAACAGACAGACAGACAGACCGAAAGAAAAAAGCATGCAAAACATAGCAGAATGTCACGCGAGCATTTGCCCACACTATCGTCTGTCGTAGTCCTTCTAAAAGCAACGAACACGACGTAGCTACCGGACACTGAAGAGTGTCCAGCACAAGTAACTCCTTTAAAGTACACTGTACAGAAATATCTCTGAACTCTGTGCATAGTTGACGTCCTTTCGATCATAAAACAGAAACGATATTTCGGCATTTTCAGAAATTCAAATGCACAAATACATATATGTATAACCCTATAGCACACGCTGCAGGACATCAAATAGTAACACTCACCGATTCAGCAATCCTCTGGAATGACGCATCCGTCAAACCGAAAAGATCCTGAAAGAAAACGAAATACATCTTAACATTAAACAAGCAAACAAATAAACAAATAAATAAACAAACAAACAAAATACAAGGATAGACAGACAGACAGACAGTCAGCAAAGTCAGAAAGAAAGACAGACATCCAGACAGAATAATAAACAGACAGACAGAATAATAAACAGGCAAACAGACAGAATGATAGATAGCCACATGAATCTATAATAAAATACCGCACTAAGTGAATATCTACGTATTATCTGATCAACAGGTCATATGCTGCACAAATGGTGCAATGAACAGACACAAGTACACTAGACACATGCAGCTAACTTACGTCTCCTGAGAGGAATTCAGGAAAGACTTTGAGGACATTGGCATTCTTCCGTAGGTCACGAACAGGCAGCAAGATGTTGCTCCATACGTCTAAACGAACAAAGAAAAGCACGTCACTGAAACCGAGCAGAAAATAGGAAAATAATAAGACAAACAGATGTTCACTTCAGTGGTTTCAAGTGAATTTCCCTCAGCAGCGTAATGAGCCACAATAAAGACTGTATGATCGTGATACAGTGAAACCTGACTATAATGGTCACCTTTGGGACCTGACGAAAACAATCTTCATCGATAGGTGGCCTTTCTGTGCAGGTTGATTTCTATAGAAAGTGTCATTTTGGGGTTATGAAGAATGGCCTTTATACACAAGTGGCTGCTATATAGAGGTGGCCGCTAATACAGGTTTGACTGTACACTAAAAACACAACATCGCTCGCTTTCTTACATAAAATTGACCTACAAACATGAGCAGTGGTTACTAGCCAAATTCGCTATGTTTCGCGGTCGTAATAAAGAGGTGACCGTTACAAGCAGGATTCTATCGCAAGATCATTGTTTTACCTTTGGTGTTATTTCCACTGAACAGCAGATCGCCTTCGACTTCACGAGCGGTGACGTCGAAACATGGCGTGTTGTCTTTGTCGCGTACAACGCATTCGTATCGACAACGGTGACTCAGTTTGTGCCGACTCCAGAAGATACGAGTGGTTTTAAAACCAACCTAAAGATACCAACATCATAATGATCAACATCATTTATTCTATTACCCATTATTATTATTTGATATGATGTTGCGCTGTTCTGAAATTCATGGTGATTGGTGTTGCGAGGAGTGTGAACTATACTAGGCTCTCGCGCGCATATCAACTACCAAACACCAACCTACATATTCGATTCAAGGCACTTGCTTTCAGCTGGATGTGACGTCAGAGAAAAATATCGCTATAGAGGCAACGGTTTGGTGTAGTAATCTAGTGATTTAGTTGTGTATATCGTCATTCGTAATGTGCCTCGTTTCTAGAGTTGCCTCGTTTGTATGTGAGCCTGTATTACGTCGAATGACTTGTGCAATATGATTCAGTCAATGTTCAGCATCTGATGCGTCTTCTATGACTTGCTTATTCCATGCTATTCTCAGCCGTTAGTGCCACTCAATAGTTTGGGGATCGGATTAGTGTATTTGGACACAAATCCTTATTAACAGCGTCGTTCAATTCTGAAGTAACTGCTTCCCTAGCGTCCGGGTAACGAAGTCCCCTAGTGCCCCACACTGCTGTGTGATGTTCTCAAAAGTGTTTAAGATGAACTAGATGGACTGTGCCGTGATGTTACCGTACCGGGTAGATTGCAGTCTTTGAATGAAACGAATGCAACTGATGAGGCAACAGCTGTCCGATGTCCGTGAATATGAGGCTGCCGATACGCATGGTGTAAGCCGTATGCTCTTCTTCGATGTTCAATCGCAACACGCTGTCATGACAACAAGAAGAATTAGGAAAAAGAACACATGGTAGAATGATGCTTCAAGCCTACTGCTTGGACCAAATAATGAAAACAATCTTCTTCTGTCGTTGACATACAAACAAACAAACAAACAAACAAACAAACAAACAAACAAACAAACAAACAAACAACAACAGAGGCAACAATAAAACACCAGAATTAGCTGATAAGAAATTACAATATTGATATTGAACGTTGCAACACAACGCTACCAAATTAATCACCAAAACCGTTCAATAAGAAAAACCTGTCAGCTACACTGAAAATATATTTCTAGACAAGAACTTTTTCCTTGCTTCAAATATAAATTTTCTTAGAATAAGATTTATTGTGTGGAAGAACAATGGCAATATTCATACTTGGCTTAGTAATTTGTGGCTTAGAGCGTAGACAAGAATTATTTTGACTACTAGATTTAAGAATAATTAATATGTCTTGAAATGAGAAATTTTGTTCTTACAATAGGAACCAAATTTTTGCAGTGTAGTGACAATCGAAGGAAGGTTGCCATAACGAAGAGACTGTTATGATTCGACTGTATCTAGTAACCTGTGATAGGAAGTATCTGACATACGAGTGCCAACGAACATTAGCTTATGCAAGAAAAGGATGCGTCTGGCAGCAACACAGAAATATGCGGAGAGTACCTTGCTAGTTGTTTCGTGATGTTTCTGTCAATGTAAACGCGCCGAAATACGGCATACGATGGGAGTCTTTGCTCTTTAGCACCCAGGCTCTTGTGTTGCGGACACAAGACGGTCTGCAAAGGAAAACATTGCGAAAATGTAAACGGATCGCTTTCTACTACAATTAAATCGTCGCTGACGCAGCACAACTGTGCTCTGAGGTCTTCTTATTGAACTGGGACTTGAGCGTAGTACGGGACCATACTACACTGGTAATGATACACAACGGCTGTTGGGCCAGAAAAACAGAACGTGATTTGAAAGATGGATGTAATGCGAAGCAAGTGGACAAGTGGAGTAAATTAAGCGTCTTCAAGCGTTTGCAAATACTGACAGCGATTCGATCACTGAAAAAGATGTCAGGGCGTCGGCAGAGGTAGCTACACTGTCTTGACCTTCTACGAAATACTTGTATTTTGGTCGCTCAAGAACGGTTGCATATTACAAGTCAAACCTGTCTTAAGCGACCGCTCAAGGAATCACTGGAAAGTGGTCTCGTAAGATAGTCGGTCGCTTAAAACAGGTATCATGAAATCGGTCTAAAATGGTCACCTTTGGGACCTGAGGAAAATGACCTTTATAGAGAGGTGGCCTTTCTGTCTAAATTGGTTTCTATCAAAAGTGTCATATTGGGGTTATGAAGAGTGGCCTTTATACACAGGTGGTTGCTAGATAGAGGTTTGAACATTACACGGACCATTCAAAAAGTTGTCGCCAAAGACGGCAATCGTGTTTTTTGAACATTTAACTGACAACTTGAAGGTGTTCTCTCGCTAACAGAAGCTTGCTCTATTGTATATTGCAATGATTCTGTGTGAACACGAACGATATCGACCTAGCCTCCTACGATGATTAGTGTAAACGAGACACGCTTCTCAACACACCTTATCCTGGAAGAACATGCAACCAGCTTTGATGGCACAGCCAAAATGAAAGTTCTTCTCGCATCGTATCCGACTTGGCCCAACCATGCGCACGCAGCCAATGGTAGCCCCTTTCGAATGACAATGGTTGCATAGCTGCAAACGAGGCCCGAGAGACAAAGAGAAGCGGTTAATCATTGGAATTCGCACGAGTCTAGATCAAAATGGGGTCAAATGCTTAATACTATGCATGCTTTATGGTAGAAATAATGACGGCTGGTAAATCTAAGGAACCTTCAGCCTCCATTAGAAGACAATATTAAAATACTAAAAATTAAATACTAAATAAAACGTACAGTGAAACCTGTCTATAACGGTCACCTTTCGGACATGAGAAAACGACCTTTATAGACACGTGGCCTTTCCGTCCAGGTTGATTTCTATAGAAATTGTCATGTTGGGGTTATGAAGAGCGACCGTTCTACACATGTGGTTGCTCTATAGAGGTGGCCGCTAATACAGGTTTTACTGTAGTATGGATAAACAGCACCACCTGAGAGAGTTTCAAACAGGCCAGAGATCTCTTGAATAAACAACACAGTCTCATAATCCTCTAATCATAAAAGGCGCCTTTCTACACAGTAAACCTCGTTCAACGTCTTTTACAAATAGTGGTACGAGGTCACGTTTCCGAGGTCTAGTTAACACCCCACGATTGCGTTCTAGCGGACAACTCTTAGCAATGGCTGTATTCAGAAGTGAATGTGTGAACACAAGAACACAAGAAATCCAAACGAGATCACTGTTGCAACGAGGTTTCGTGATTGCTACACCATGACTCACCGTGTTATTGCCTCTCGTGCACGCCTCTTGGACGTTATGAAGTGCGCCGTTCAACGACTCGTACACTTCCAGTGACCACAAGGCACAATTCAAATGAACCCACACGTCAACATCGAAATTCAACAACCTACAAAGAGTAAGATCGCGATGTACTGAAGAAGGACCAAGATAGGAGCACGATTTTTACTAATATATTTTGTTTAATTCTAAAAAATTGTACTTTAGTGATTTATTCTCAATTTCGAGGAAGCTTAAGTATGGTTTTCCAAGAGTCAACAATACAAAAATATAACATCCAAAAACGAACAAAGCACTAAAACTATGCATCAACTACGTGGTCCCAAATATCCCTAGTATGCCTTTTTGTAGCCGGCAAACAAGGAAAAGCGTTCTCGATATCGGTCCAACAATCTGTGGAAAAATTCGTGAGTTCATTGATGCGCCCAATACTTCCATCATGGCTTTGGTGGAGCTGCGAGTTGGGATTCTCGCTGGCGTTGAACTCTATTCTGATAACGAGAGATTTCCAAAGCAATTGTTGCACTTTAATCAAAAGCTAGCCATCTGTCGGAGGAATAAGGAAAGTCATTCGTTTTCCAGGCGCTGCCGAAGCTCGAAGCCCAATGACAGCCATTATGGAATTTGAAATGATTACCGCATAAATTACCTCCCAAATTTCTCTGGAAAATGGAATTGTTGCATAGATCTATACGGAACTAGAGACGTTTACTCTGGTACGCAGGTTGGCTCCCTCATAGCCAACGGTACTTCACTTAACACAGGCAGCCGCTTATTAAAGCCAAAATGGAGTGATTCCGAGATGGACTCATTGAGCGAAGACCAATTTTGCTATTTTGCTGTCTCAGAAACTTTGAAAAAAAAAAACATTACACACTTTTCTTAAAGTAGAAATATTATAGCAAGTAAAGCCGTTCTTCTAGCTCGTAGATGTATTGAGTTTCGAAATATTCAGATTTTTCGTTTTGGCTTCAATGTTATAAGATAATACAGTACTGTAATGAAAATGTTGACGAGGGCTCCGATAACTTACCTAGCCTCGCCTTCGGTCATTCCGTCGCCTCGTTCGCCGCACAACATGCAACTCCGTTCGTCGATCACGGAACAATCCAGTTTCATAGCAACGCCATGTTGTTTGAGAAGCTGAAAACAGAACGGTAACAACATTTATTCTAAATCAATTCTTAATCCATCTATTTACTTCATGTAACCAATGCTTGATATTCTGAAAACATATCTT
Organism: Calvadosia cruxmelitensis; assembly: GCA_900245855.1. Taxonomy (NCBI): domain Eukaryota; kingdom Metazoa; phylum Cnidaria; class Staurozoa; order Stauromedusae; family Kishinouyeidae; genus Calvadosia; species Calvadosia cruxmelitensis. Next base: position 8,238 of record OFHS01004703.1, read on the forward strand.
TTAACGGTAACTGTACTTGTCTATGTGTGACATGTAAACAAATGAGCGGAAATAAATAAAACAAACTTCAATGCAGAATTTCGCAGAACATTTCAGAATTTTGCAGACCTTACATTTGTCAGCCTCGAGTGACCATGGCATAACAACCATCAATAGAATCACATACGAAATTATTCATGTCAAAAGTGCGAAACTACAAGACTTTCAACATGCGAGTTTCTGTTCAATTGCACTTAAATTATTGGCCTACATTTGTAAACTCTGTGAATATAACTTGGATTTACGGTCTCTATTATGTATTCTAATTATGCTAATCAATGTTAACGCCATGCCTGTCTGCACATGCGCAGTTGTTCCTTTTATTATTAGTAGTATTTCCACGTGCTCTGTCATTGAACTTCATTTGAGCTGTGATTCAATCCGCCACGTGCAGTCCCAATGCATTTCCGTATATAGTTGAATTGACCTCTGCCAAAGGCGAAGACGCCAGGAAATTGCTTTGTTTTAAACGCAATCAGCCGTACTCTTGTCAGTGATTGTCAATTTCATGGATTGTTCCTAACTGTCAAAATTGTCGATTTCAACTCAAAATCACGTGCCAGAAACACTTGCATCCTGACATGCACTAGGACAGCGCTTCGTCAAATCCTCTCGAAAATGAAAGTATCGGGTTTTAATCCCGTTCTATTGAGTCACGCAAAGCACTGGCTGACAAACTACACAGTTAGTAGGCCTACCTCAGTCACTTCAGTATCCGATAACGATTTCCTCTTCTTCTTTTTGGCTACCAACGCTAGTTTCCATCGGATCCAAACAGGGGATCGCGGACGTTTCGGTGTGAACTAGAAAACAAACGCACCATAGTATTATGCTATACATCTTCCACGGAAAAGAAGCGTCAAATACGGGAATTTCGTTTTTCCACTTTAAGATCAAAATTTCTCGAATTTTGGCAAGACCAAGAGGGATTTCATTTGAGAGAAGGATTTCTTCCAAAATCCCTAAAACGCTGCAAAAATCAAGAGACTGGAAGGAAACTAGGAAGTGTTTGATCAAGAAAAGCACGGGTCACATGATATCCTAGAACTTTACCGGATAATGTGAAAATCGGATAACAGAGAGATCTTTTCGGCAATGAAATAATAGAAGCAGGCCATTGCTGCTTTCTGAAAATCTATCAGACTAAATGAAACTTCCATCAATGTAATAAAATGTCAATTGCGATTAAGCGGATTAAGATGCAAGTCGCCTGTAAGCAACATGTGCTCCGATAGTATTTTTGTAAAGTAAAATTTAAAAGCTGTTTCGAAGGAAGTGGAAACGCTGGACTGAAGCAAATGGATAACATTTCTTTGCTGCAAACTACAAGAAACGAAAGGAGACAATGAAAACTAAGATTCAAAATCAGCCTTGATGCGAAGACACCTACCGAGTCGGAGGGCAGTTCCAGATTCTTTCGCTTGATGTGAGCTGTCTGCGCTGGTGTCATGCCAACGGCTGGTAATTCATCGCGTAAGGAACCGTTCATACCACTCGACGTGATGCTCATCGATTCGCTCGTCTCGCCTGTCGACACGGCAATCACGCTCGTCAACGCGTCGATCATAGCAATGCCGTTGACGGGGTCGTGTTCACCAGGACGAAGACCGTCGTTGAATTGGTCGCTGTCGCTGAACGCCACGCTCTGTCGGACACAACGCACAGAACAGAACGCCTCGTGGTCGCTCTGCCAATCGTCACCTACTCGGCAGCGTCGGAAGTTTCCTTCGTTCAGCACGACGTAGGAACTGAGGTCAACGATTTGACTTGTTGGTTCGAAGCTTCGCACGTAAGCATGGTCCTTGACTGGCACGCCACAGTGTTTGCAACAGATCGATCGGTCAGGTTCATTATGACCGTTGATAACCTGACTGGCATCGCTCTGCCGTCCGTGGCCGTCATTCGACGTAGAATGCCCTTCGTTGGTCATCAGACGACCGCCATCAGATATTCCTAACATGTCCGTGACGCGCGCTACAGCCTCTTCTGGATGCTCACCACTCCTCTCCGACAGCGTCAATGTCACTGATACCGTGTCCGTTGACTGCGTGTTCTTTTGCCGCGCGACATGACTGTCTCCATGGCTACGATTAGCAGCCTCGGGATGATCGTAAGGTCTGTAGGATTTGACCGAGGCTACATCTTCGAACAGCTCATTGGGCATTCCGTCGACAACGGGACTGTGACGATGATGAGGCGACGGGGGTAAAGATGCAGGGGGCGTGGGTGGGTTACTTGACGTCACCGGGGGGTCAGGGGATGGGAACTGTGAATAGTAGTCAGTCACTCCATCTTCTGAGGCATTCCCGAAAGTTCCCAGCAACACCACTGTCTCGTTGTTATATCCGCTGCCGTAAGGATGAACAAGAGGGTAAACCAAACGGACCTCAGGCTCACAAAGTGGAAATTTACCCATCAGGGTCTCGAATGCCGGCACCGCACTGCCGTTCAGTGTTGCAGCAGATGGCAATTTCTGCTCGCTGCCGCTGCGAATCTTTCGCAAGTGCTTGCGGTCTGATAGTGCCTTGTCTGCGTCAGCTTTGCGGACACGCGGTCGCCGTTGTTTGTTACGATTGCGCTTCAACGACCCGTCGTCTGATTTCTTCTTGCGGCTTGTTCCTTGTTGTTTCTGTTTGCCATGGTTACCAATCGGACGCGAAGAGACATCAGGTACACCGACGCTGAAACTCTCAACGGCAAAAGGTGTTTGCTTTTCGCCACCGTGCGTCAAAGCATTCGGATCTACTTGCTCGATCTTGGTGTTACTCACTGAGTAAGCGCCATCAGTTAAATAGGACTGCTTTTCAGTGGCACTCTGGTCTCTGGCGGCAAGGTACTGTGGTGCTGGCTTCTCACCGTCAATCGTTGACTCATCTAGCAACGATGCCGACCGCTGTAGAGTGTCACTCATCATCAGTGATTTGGAAGGCTCCAGAGAGTGTTTACTCTGCTGCGCGTTGACGTCACTCACTTGCTGGCCTTGTGAATGCAGGGGAGCAGCAGTGGCAGAATGATCGTGCACGTCACTACCGAACGATGCAGTGAAGTTATGAGATAACGGATCAGCACTGGCCGACGGCGAGAACAAAGCCCCATGCTCCTGATGCGGTAAACCATAGCTGCCATGATGTTCGGCAGTTGTAGCCTCGTGCATGTAGCTCGGCAAAGGCTGTTGGCATGACGTCATTTCAACTGATTGTCCGCCTGTCTGACCTCCATTTCTGTCATTACCGTTGCCATGTTGCATGAGAACGGGATGTTCATTTGAGGAGCTGGTGATGGCTGGGTCGTGCTTCGTCATCGCAGGTGGCACCGGTAGTCGTGGGTAGCCCATGGGAGGGTGAAGGGAATCTTGAGACACGCGCCTGATGCCGGGCTGACGCGGGTGACTAGGGAGAGGATACATGCCTGATGATGTCATGACGGAGCTCTGCATTTCATAATCGAGTGGCGCTTGCGGGTGCGGAAACGCCCTACCAGGATGACCCCGACCCGGTGTCACAATCGGCGACGAGGATTGGTGGTTGCTATGGTAGCCTTGTCCTTCAGCAGCAGGGTTGCCATGTACTGGTTTGTTCATCATGCCGTACACATCTCCGTAGTCATGCGAGTCATTGGGCATGGGCTCCCCAGAGGGGCCTTGGAATGTATTCTGCTGCACAGGCTGCAACGGCACGGATTGTTGGTGCTGCTGCATACGATTGGCAGGGTTGTACTGCTGGCGTGCTTGCACAGCCGCGGGATCACTGAGGGCGCGCTGTTGGTGTTCACCGGGAGCGTCGGGCAGCGTCGAAGAGGCACCTTGGTAAGGCATGCCTGACGATGCCACCATCTGCTGCTGACGTTGCTGTTGCGCAGCCCAATCTAGTCGGACTGGGTGACCCATTTCGAATCTCTGATGACCGTGCGGTGGCATTTGCGATGGGTACGGATGCACTCCAGGCTGCTGCTGCTGTTGATACTGGCCACGGTAGGGAACACTAGGATGTGTAGATGCTGCCATAGGGTCGGGACCTGGATAACGGACGGGACGGTAGCTACCGGGTGCCAACTGTTCTTGATAAACGGCGGGCAGCGGCTGATTGGCTTGTTGTTGTATCAACCCTTCTGGTCGGCTACGAGCCATCTCCATCTCATCAGTGACATCAGGGTACGGTTGGTCCTGCAACCGAGCATCGGTCGGTTTAACCACCATTTGTGTCATGGCTTGGCGTTGCTTGTCGATGTGTTGTGGCATCCGATTGGCAGCCATGTGGTTGTAAGAGGTAGGGGACGATGAGTAGTCTCCAGACGGTAGACCACCAGGTGGGGTGGGAGTCATCAGAGGACTAGGCGGTACAGCAGGTGACGCTTGCTGTGGTTGGGAACCAGAGACCGCAGCAGAGGGGAGGGGCGTCGACGGGGCGGATGATCCATCACCTGACTTATTCTTCTTACTCTTTCTACTACGCGATGGCTTCTTCTTCTCCGGCACTTCCTCCTGGTGAAACAAACAAAGTGGCACGTATCAGTCAAAACAATCACAGGTGACTTTTCGCAGGTTGACAGTCAGCATCGATCATGCTCCTACCTTGGGTCTCGACTGGAATAATGCGGCCAACGCCTGCTGCACCTGGTGCATGTTGGTCTGCATGCGGGCTTGCAGCTGCATCTGCTGTTCTGGCGGCAACGTCGTCATCCATTGCTGGTATGCTTGTTGAGCCAGTAATTGCTGGTGGTACATCGCACTCAACTGCTGCTCGGTGAATTGGATGCCAGCCAATGCCATCTTTTGGAGTTGAGACTAAGATGAGAAAATTCCACAAAATGTGATAAGTACAGCCCAGAATGCATTTGCATTCACATACGTTTACAGACCACCTGAGGTAAAAGACCACCTGTTTTGAGAGACCACCTGTGCTAACAGAACACCCGAGTGATATTATCTAAGCTAAGAGACCACCTGAGTTAAGAGACCATCTGTATTATGAGACCATCTGTCTTAAGAGACCACCTATCTTAAGAGACCACCTGTCTTAAGAGACCACCTGAG
>OFHS01004704.1:0-13305 GCA_900245855.1 Calvadosia cruxmelitensis
AGCCGGTGTATTACTTAATAATAGTTAGTAGCTACTATAAATAATTGCCGGTATATACATACATACATACATACACTAGACACCAGTGACAAGCGATGTCCTGGTCATGAAAAACTCAACAGCCGACTGCGATAAAACCATAATGGATAAATCAATCGAAAAACAAATACCTAATTATCTAAGAATTTACAGATATGCTATCAATTAATATTCAAATGATATACAAATAATATTCTTAATATGCTCTATTCAATAAAATCATACTGTTCACTATTTCGTTGTAAATTTATGGTCTCCCAAATACAGTAAACAAACTAATTGCTCACGGGATGACCTTGATCGTGTACTGTATTCACTATTTACTTTGTAATTAATTAATTTTCTCTCTTGTATGTTGTTTTACAGTTAAAGTGATCAAAATAAATCTATCTATCTAATTAATTAATATATAATACAATTGATATAATTCTCTGATAAACAATTAATTACAAGACACATCAAATAGTCCTACAGATAAACCAAGAGACAAACGAGTGGTTATTAAACTAAAATCATAATGTCATCCTCAAAGTCTGATCCAACGAATGAGGCTATTTCAGCAGCAACAAGTCGATTTCACTAGACACGAGTAAATTTTTTAACTTTATTGTAATCAAATTTTATTTTCTACTTTTAACATTTCATGTTGATGCTTTCGGAGTAGCAATCCTTGATATGATACAATAAACCGACTGAGAATCAACGGTTATTCTTGTCCTCCATTGATTTTTCTAATGAGGATGTGGCGATGGAGATAGTCACAGCCGTGGTCAAGGGGACTGGAGGCTACTACGTCTTCGTAGCGTTGATACATTTTGTCAACGATGTTGTTTCTTTCGTCGGTAGTTCTCTCTTTTGAAAGGGCTGCAAAACCATGAAATATAACAGGAATACTGTAATCTAACATACACATAGCCATAGAATTATAGACGTATTTAAAGAGCAAATATTCTTATTTTAAGGACAGACTTCAAGGAATTGTAGTGGACAAATTCAAAATTATTCTATTTAAGTACAAATATAAATAAAAAACACTAATACGAACGATCATTCAACGTTGGCAAATGTGCCGCGTAAGCTCTCGACGTTTCCGCGCTGGATGGCCAAGCTCAAGTTTGCAACGAAATCGGCCTTGCTCGTGTCACTCAATCTAGCGCCTAGTGACGAATAACTATATGACCTAGTGACGATATGGACGAATTGTTTACGCTGTGAGCCACAAATTACCAAGGCAAATACGAGTGCTTTCATTGTTCTTACCCAGATAAACTTGTTTTTCTTTCACAAGTTGGTACTTAGAAACAAGAAACAGGTTCTGGTTTATAACGTAATTTTTTAGAGTATCTTTGTAAACTTAACCTCAGTTTTTATAGTAGATATTGTTCGAGCTTAGGGAATAAGACAGAAAAGTAGATCATATTTTCATGAATGATAGCATTACCTGCGAAGAATGAGTAATTGCTATATGCTCTCATTGCTCCTACGTAGCGCCGGGCGTGTTCCATTGGGTCCATGTTTGGATTTTCAACGAAGTCACTGTGGAAAGCACATCTTGTGAGTTTCGTCTCCATTGAGACGAGTCGAAGTCCAGACTTCATAACTTTCCCATGTGGGTCTAGAAATGGCTTCATGTGTTCGTTGTAGCTGCGGAAGCATGAAGCCAAGACTGCTTTCTCGTATTCAGCCTATGAATTAAATGTGCGATCATAACAGATCGAAAAATTGTGACGGGAAAGAGAGGGGCAGCGAAGCCTATTGACTAACTTTAAAGTGCTACTGCCACCAGAATCGATATTTCACATGTGGATAGAGCTCGGTGAGAAAACATGATTGGCAAAAATAATTTTTCAACTGAGACATCAAGAACCAGAATTATCAAGCTCTGAACATCGACTTCTGACTACTTTTGTATCGATGGCTTGTAGTATTGTAAGACCGGGAGAGGTAAATAAACAGCAACGTCATCCGTTAGTCTACCTTTTTCTCTCTCGCAATCCTGCGTAAGACCTCTACAAATTACGCCTAGTTGCTTGAACTTATGTATGCCAGATTCGTTTCAGTACAGTATACGTTGAGCAAGCCATACGTACGTTTAATTAAACCAATCAAATTTATGCTCCCTTGCATTGTTTACACTGGAAAATAGCATTTATAGACTGCAGTAGTCTCGTATTCATATAAATTACCTCTACTCAATGTAGCCTCCATTTCGTATAAATCTAAGCATAAAAGCCAACGTCGCATACCAATTATAGTCCTCAAGCTCTCCACTAAACCACTCGTACAACACTACTCTCTTGCTGTCCTGTCCGAGTTGGTGTAACTGTAAGGTTGTTATGTTCGTTATGGAGTCACATACGAACACCTCTAGACAGGATATCTACTGAAACGTGTTTTAGACAAACAATGACCTTTCTCGTAAATCCTTAAATTAGAAGCCTTGGATACGATTATCGTATCTCACCTTTGTAATTATGTTCCTATCATAAATGTTTTCCCAGCAATCATGGAACATCTTTAGGACATTCATTTTAATGTTCTTTGTTCGACCACTGCTTTCTCCTTCTTCTGTTCTTGACAACTCAGCCAGGACCATCCATCCACCTGCAAACACAAAATCAGTAATGTTCTCTTCCATCTTAAAAAACATTTTGCCTATGACCGATAATGTTTTGTTTGAAAGGATGGGCGATGTGCATTTTTTCCCCGTAGACAGTCAGACACACCACTTCGTGCGAATTACACCAGAGAGGAAGTGACTCCCTGTACTCTATTGCTTTTTGGCGCCAAGTAAAAATCAACAAAGAATACACGCATAGAAGGCACCATTAAGTGTGCACTTATACTACACGGATTACCGAATCGGGGAGACATAGGGAGTCCATATGCGAGCTTCAAGAAGCCCAAGCTCAAGTGAATGTAATTAAACACAGCATATGAGTATAAGACGAGATATAATTACGCATGTGCAGACATGAGTGACGTTGACATTGATTAACATGATTAAGAGTAAATTATGCAACAGATAGTCATGTCTATTGCACGTTTTAACTTAAAATGTTCCCAAAAATTTTTTAAAATATATCATTTAACAAAGAAATATTACAGTGAGGTACTAAGGACCATGTGGACTTTCCAGGGAAAATTGTTGTGGAGCAAGAGGACAAGAGCTAGATGTACATGGAAACAGGGAACAATGACCTTTTGTCAAAGAAACGTGGAAACATGACCCAAGGGTATGTGGACACAGACAGGGTTGACCTCTGTCATCTATATTGAAGCCACCAGAAGACAGTAAAAGCGCATTCAACCGTCCCTTTTTCACGATGGTCAATTTCAATGATTGTTCTTGGCTGTTAAGGTTGTCCATTTTCAGTTTAATTTTAAATAATGCGCTTGAAATCATCGGTATTATTATATAGTATCATATGCATTGACACTGAAATGACCCCCTGCCACTGTGTTTATGTCCTTCATTTTTTGATATTACGTGAAGTCATATAGATCAAGACATAATAATAATTTTCATACTTTAATTTTGTAGTTAAGAAGTGGAAAAGATGAAAACCATCACTCGATCAACTATTAGTATTAAACGGACACGGCTGCATGGAAGCTATGTCATAAAGACACTAGTCTTTTGATTACTCCTTATACAGTGGTCGCCGCTTAATAAAACCACGGTTAATAAAACCCGCCATTTAATAAAACCAATCGCCGAAGGTCCGGATTATCTACGTATGTTTTCTCTTAGTAAAACCCCGTTTAATAAAACCAAAGCCCCGCTTAATAAAACCACCTCAGACATGATGACATCAAACTGTTCTATGATTTGCTTGTTTGACAGTGGATTTTCGCTCTACGAAGCGCGCGGAGCACATGTTTTGGCAGTTGTAGTACCATCTGTAATACCATTTTGTAATTTTGGGAATATTTTAGCAACATTTTCTATTATTATGTCGACCATATGTGCATATAGAATCAATAAAAAGGCAGAATAAAGATCTTATAACGATGGGAGAATAGGTGGCCTTTTAAAACCCTTAGTTCCTGCCCAATCACAGTCACTTAGTAGTTTTGAGTCGCACAGAAAAGACTTAGAAAAAGCAACAGCTCTTCTCTAAATGGTTGCAACAGTTGTGAAACGGATTATACGTCCACGATGATGGCGAAGCTCGACTCCTTTGGGAGATCATGGTCAGAAAATGTTTCCTCTTATGATAAGAGATTTGAGGATTGCAAACAGCACCAAAATTAACATCACTTATGTGACAGAATGTTTTATACGTACCGGTCTTCATCTCTGCAGCACGATGAAGCAGGATCATCTCCCAATCCTTTGCCATCATCGATGCAGTTTCTTCCGATTCCTCATGGTATTTCCAGAAGTCGTTGATTTTTCTCGGTGGTGGTGATTTTAGCCAGTGGAATGCAGTCGCTGAGAGTGCTAAATCGATTGAACTGGATGGAAAGCATTGCAGATAGAAACTCACTCCGCAGGCTGTAGCGAATACTTTGTCATCCTCACATAAATAACTGGTTTCCTTGCCAATCTTTATTTGCCCTACAAAATTACCAATCACAGAGAGATTATGCCATAGTCAGACAAATGAGAGATAGCAAATGTTGCGCAAGACTCTCATTTATCTAGTATATATAATTATTATGGACGGTGTTGCTCATGGGAACAAGCGTTCTTCTTCTTGCGGGTACAGCGTTGACAAATTGATTTATACAGTTTACGGCTACATGCAACAGACAAATTACTAACATTGAAATCACGATGCAACAAATCACTAAACGAAACAGTCTGTCAAAAGCCGCGTCGAAGCAGCCCCGACGGCTTCCAGTCCAACAAATCTTGCAACGGTTGGGGTGTTGTGTCCTTCGAGCAAATGATGTGCCCGACAAAGCGCAGTCTCCTTTCTTGTACTCTTATTTAGTACTTCTATTTCATATCTTGGAACCAATCAAATCGAGATCGAGATCGATGTATTTCGCATTGGTTTTAATATACCGATCTTGTTAAACTGAATTGGAGCTGACATACGAAAGTCCAAATCAATGAAAATAAAACGAAAAAATGTGCTAATTTAATGTTGACGTCAGACCATATCAAAACCACTTACTCACTCTTCAAATCAGATCGAACAAAATATCGGATTAGATGGTATCATATCGGAACTTCAGACCAGACGGGATCAGATCGGATCAGATAGGACAAGATCTTACTGGATCGGAAATTCCCGTGCAGAACAGTTTTATGCTACTCGCTATAGGCACTAATCTTCACACAAAAAATGAAAGAAACATTCCCGACTCCACAATACTTGATAATATAATTTACCTGTCAAAATCTGGAACATGCCAGTGAAATCATTAGTTGGCTGATCCTCGTAACAAATGAGAATCTCTTTCGATTTACCAGAGACTTGTCTGACTTTTCGCACAATCTTCCCCATCAATGGGAGAGACACCCCTCCATCTGACGAACCGTAGTTGGCAATCACGATTGGTGCTTCGGGCTTGCTATTGGATAGAATTTCATCCAGTGCTTTCTCGACCAATGGCCATGTTTCTTCGTGATACTTGAAGGCTGTCTTTACCATTTTTGAATAATAGGCATCTCCTTGCTTACCGCAAGGAACATGACTGTGAACGGCCTTGAAATGAAGGAGGAGAGATATGTCTACGTATGTTCTTATATTGCGACTTCCAGGATCTCGCTTCAAGATATCACTATATATGCTTGATAAATATGTCGGCCGTCGTGGGAGCAGGATATGTTTACAAAATTCCAAAACAATTTCAGAGTGAATTGCTCTAAAAACTAAAACGCACTCGCCTGCGGTTTGTGCCTTTCTTACGCTTTCCTCGTCTCTTCCAACGTCATTCTTAGGAAAAGTGAATCCAAACATGGAAACAATGTGGTAACTCGTTAACAATGTTTTAGCATAATCCTTCTAACCTTGAATGTAATTCAGCACGCCATTGCCAAAGTGGCGAATTATGACATGCATTTGATTAATTAGCCTTGGCTTTTTAATAATTTATATGATGATTAGTAATTACTTTAGTTTTGCTGTATAGTATAATCTTACTGTACATTATATCGTGTCATGTTATGATCCGCAGCCCCATCAACATAGCGGCGTTTTCATCAGCTTGACGAATACGTAACAATTGGCCAAGGACAGTTCTTGTGCATTTTAGGTTCAAGCTATTATAGTCACGTGCTTTTGAGCTGAAATCGACAATTTAGACAGCTAAGAACAATACTTGAAATAGACCATCACAGGACATAGTACGGTTGAATGCACTTCAAACAAAGCCATGTTCTGCTGGGGTTGCTGGGGTCATCGGTGGTCAACTTAGCATAAATCCCAAAACGCATTGAGACTGCACTTAATCAATTCGCCATGCGCAGTCCCAATGCATGTCGGTATATAAGTGAGTTGACCTCTGCCACGGGTGAAGACGCCAGGAAAATGCTTTGTTTGAAACGCAATCAGCCGTACTCTTGTCAATGATGGTCAATTTCAAGGATTGTTCTTGGCTGTCAAAATTGTAGATTTTAGCTCAAAGCCACGTGCCTAAAAACAAGTGTATCCCGTCATGCATTGGCACTGCGCTTGGTCCATTGGCAAAGCACATGAAGGGGCAGCAAACGAGAAACCTTAAGCATCCCTTACCCCCGGGGGGAGGGGTTTGTGGTACTTCAACAGTAGAAATTGGCGGGGTATGCCACTGAAAGTAACATTACCAGCGATGTCTACAGCAGAAATCAACAACCATCCTAGTGTGATATCCATCAACTCAACCTTATATCAGCCTTTCTCTTTCTACTGTACAACAGAATCGGAAGTCAGTAACATCATCTCCAACTTCAGTAGCCACAAAGCAACTGGTCATGAAGCAACTGGTCATGAAGCAACTGGTCATGAAGCAACTGGTCAACTGGTCATGAACTGGTCAAAGCAACTGGTCATCAACTGTCAGTCAAGCTACTAAAAGAAATGTTACCAGCTCTTTCACCTGTTATCACTGATTTATTTAACCACTGTATAAATCTGACGGAGATACGTACAGATTGGAAGTTTGGTGTGATTACTCCTGTTTTCAAGAAAGGAAAGGAATCAGCTAAAGAGAATTACCGCCCAATAACAATCCTGACGCAAATATCAAAAGCCTTCGAGAAAGTCCTTGTCCGTCAACTAAAAGAACATTTCACACATATATTTCCGTCAGACATGCACGGATTTATCAAAGGCATGAGCACAGAAACAGCGCTCCTCAAATTGCAGCAAGACTGCATCGACAGCATGGAAAATCATCAGTCAACCGCGATCGTCTCACTAGACCTCTCAAAGGCATTTGACACGGTCCATTACACTTTGTTACTGGAAAAGCTAAAGGCGTATGGCTTGCGCCAGAGTGCGTGTCAACTTATCCATAACTACCTCCATGACAGAGATCAGGTTGTCAATGTTCAAGGGACATGGTCACACCGCTTCCTGAAACATAGAGGCGTACTTCAAGGGTCCATACTAGTCCCATTCCTATTCAATGTTTATGTCGCCGACATGACATCATCCATTTCCAAGTCGTCCCTCGTCAGGTATGCAGATGATACCACAATCTATCACTCATCAGACAATCTCGACAAGACCATCTGCCAAATCAATGACGACATCTACAATCTCGTTGTCTGGCTAAGAAACAACTTCCTGATATTAACCCCAGCAAGTCCCAAGCGATGATAATCCAGAGTACAGCAGCATCCTCCAACGAGCCTGCAAGCTCAATTCTCGTTGAATCTGTATCCCTCCCTTGGTCTGTTTCTATAAAACTACTTGGCGTACCACTCGAGCGTTCTCTAGCAATGAAGGGCCACCTGCAAAATTGTCTACGCAAAGCGAATATCTGTCTCTATCAGCTGAGGCAGTTTCGTTGCTGTCTGACACCTGCTCTCCGTACACAACTATACAAGTCATACATTCGGCCCCATCTCGAGTACTGCTCTTCACTCTTAACCCCAATATATCATTCAAATCTAATTAAACTTGATCACTTCCAATCACAAAGATTTCACGAAACTGATATGTGGGAAGCACCGTTCCTCTCTTCAGAAATGGTCCTTCCGCTCGGTCGCTACCAGACTTTGGAACTTCCTACCACAGCCGCTAAAATACATACATATAAAGAATTTCAAATACGAATTAAAGTCCTACCTCGCTGCCATTGATTGGAAAGAAAGATACGTTTTGGACTCATCATCATGTAGAACCGTATAAATATGTTCTATTGTAAATCTTATTATTATCATTCTCGTAAATTCTTACACTGTATTCTATACTATCAACTAGACCTTCGTCTCAATGTAAACGAGCTTACACCGCTCATTTTGATTACGAAGTAAAATAAATTGACACACACACACTCTAGTATCAGATCACATACCCCAAATTTCCAGTCATAAAAAAGTACCTTAACATTTTCCGATATTACCTTGAAGTGCAAAACTACACCCTTAACTTTTCAGAGCTATGAAACGGTATCGCCAAAATATATTCCTGCCTACTTGTCGATCAAATATACAGCACGCTGCACCTTAAAACGTATGAGATGCGAAATGGTATTCCTCACAATATCTACAATGTCGAAAACGATTCCCCGAAATGTATTGCAAAAGCAAAACAGGCACACTAAAAATTCTAAAAATACAGAACATCCACATTATATACCCAACATATGTACAGTAAACACACCACCCCTGCCCCTAACAGGACATCAGCAAAAAAAGGCGCTGGAGCTACACAGAGGCAGGCACACAGGGGGACGTGGATAATGGAATAAAATATTCGCAAACCGTAGGGTAGAACACGGCACTTGGTAAATTTGTGCAACGCGGCGGGGCTATGCTAGTGGATTGTGGTAAACGAGTGTATCGACAGAGACCTGTAAATGCTAACGCAAAATATGGCCATAAACAAATACACACAATTTGATGTAATAAGTGCATCAAGAGGAAGAAAGTTAACGTCTTCATATCCTGCATACTGTACATAAAATAGTGCGAATGAAAATTGATGAGAAGGACGCTATCACATGAAAAATCTCCGTTTGGCTAACGTCATGTTAACAAAACCCGTCAAGTTATACAGTCCTTGGTGCACATAGCAACCGTCAAATATCAAGCAATGTTCTCAAGACTGAAAGCGACAGACTTGTTACCTGGGAAACCTTGCTGAGAGCGGCTGACGTCTCCATTTTGAAGATTTCGCGAAGACTCTTGTTGTGAATTATAGTCTTCCTACTGTTTCAGTCAAATCAGTCATGCGAATCGTAATTCTAGGCAAACTCAACGCATCGAATTCAAAGGCGTCTGTGTTTGTACATTTTGAAGGAAGTCAAGAGCCTTTAATTAATATGCAACACATCCGCTGAACCATGGCTCAGTGAAGTCGCAATTTCTATCAATCATATATAGGCCTACAGATTTTATATACAGATTCTTCTAAGTCTTTTCTCAAAGTTGTGTGTATAAAATCTCACGTCTCTGAGGTGTTGATTATCAGTAAGTACACAGTATTTGATGTGCTTGGAACTGCGTTGCAACGTTCTTGTTAAGTAGAAATTGCAGAAAGACCAGCAGGGGTATAATTTTCTAATTTGCAGTAAACATTTAGGCATTTTGATGTAGCTTAGTAAACTTTTGCTGAGTATAGTTTGACAGGTACCAGAAAAATTGACCGGTAGTTTTTTTTAGTTTTTCTGGAAAATTTCCATAATGCCTTAATCTGACATCAGAATGCCACACCTCTGTCCCAATTTCGTGCAAAAATGGCTCTAGCGTCCAGCAGATCAATCAACAGCAATAGAAACAATTCTTACCTGCGAAGCTCAAAACCGTTACAGAAACGACCTGAGTGCTAATCAGTGACATGAAATCTTAAATGACATCGCACGTTTTCTTATACAACATCTCTGACGCATCTACATGAAGCCTGCACAATTGAGTTAAATGCAGATCATTTATCTTTCATCTGAACGTACAAGAATCAGAATTTGTGTCTCATTTCTATGTGTGATTATTTTTGTAATGGAGGCCAGTCTCGTATACAGTATTTAAATTTCAGAAAGTTGATCTTACACCCACAGCTAACGACCACGCGCTTGCTACTTATTCTAATG
Organism: Calvadosia cruxmelitensis; assembly: GCA_900245855.1. NCBI lineage: Eukaryota > Metazoa > Cnidaria > Staurozoa > Stauromedusae > Kishinouyeidae > Calvadosia > Calvadosia cruxmelitensis. The sequence continues at coordinate 10,234 of OFHS01004704.1, forward strand.
TTGCTATATGCTATTCGGTATTACGTTGGCTAATAATCATTAAATGTATTCTTCTGCAATGCACATATAAAATTGGTAGTTGTATGGGCATAAGCCAAGCGACGAGTCGTGTATTCTCGTGATGAGCACAGATGAGAATGAATATATTTGTAAATAGCAGGATGATAGAGAAGAGATATTGAATCAGCATTCCTATTGGTGTAGAGCATTACCTAATACTACTACAGTAATGAGAGGATGAACGGATACCTCTTGAAGATCAATGAATTTATACAGTGACCGGTGCTGCTCCTATTCGGCTATATATATGTATATATATTCCCAATCTATAATACAATGGAATCTCGCTAATATCGCAATGGGTTTTTAACCAACATCGCGTCGCAGCGTGGAAACGCCATCAGCATTTTGGGCACCATTGCCAGTAATCCCCCTGATAATTATTGGAATTTTAACCAAGCCGTATAATTTTTAGGAATTGAATAATTAGTTAGGTATTTCACGTAGCGTTTTCTTTAATTTAGTTCTTTCTAGATATCTTTTACATACTGTCTTTTTAATCATTCTTTTAAATGAGCGCTGTAAGATTGAAACAAATATATTCACCTACATCGTGATAACAAGCGGGTCGTGATATTAGGAGGGTACAAATAGTTGATTCAGACAGAGCTTGCTTCTCAAACTGAAGTGATATTAAGCGGGTTGTAATATCATGGTTGTTATCGCTGGCCTCATAAAGAGGTAGCCTCGTTGTGAATTAGCTTTGCATGTACAGTAATTAGGTAATTTAGTCTTAACATCATTCTTTAAGTAGTCGAACCTGATTGGCTTAGACGTGGGACGCATTTATATAAAAGGCCACGCATAGGCATTTTTAGAGGTTCTTCTTCTTATATGATCATCTTCTTGTTGTTGTAAAAGGCCACGGCGAGAGTGGGTTGCTCTCACTTCTCTCTTCGACGAGAGACGAGATGTAAATGTCTTCTTTAGTTATGGAATAAACTCTTGTTGTCTGGTTTGTTTCTACTTCCGTGAGCCATGATACTGAGGTTCCGATAGCAGTTTATTTGAGCAATGCCTAAAGTGGTTGTTTTTGGGCTCAAATAACTTAGTTGAGTTTTCCACATGTATTTTGCCAAATTGCGCAAAGCTACAGTCCTCTTTTGTTTGATAACTTGAACTTGTTGTTGGCGAATACAATGGTCTTTATTTCATTAGGGTGGCCTGGCAATATTAACTGAGATGACACTGTTCACTACAGTAAGCTGATCTGTCAAATATCAGGCAGATAAGACAACCTGGACGACTTAGCAGAAAGATTCAACAGCTATTTCGACGTAAAGCCATTACTGTGAAAAGCAATCCGATGTTCTGATCACCACGATCGACAGAGCAGCGTCTCAGGAGCTTATATTCGCAGTCAAGACGGCAGCGAAGTCGTAAAAACCTTTATCAAGGTATTAAGAAATCATAGCAGGAGCTCAATCAGGTATAGAAATAATGGAAAGATGTGATCGCTATTCAATAGCAAGGAAATCAAGTGAGGATATTGAAAATTGATATTTACGTCGACTAAGCCGTCAGACCGAGCACTGCAGACTTCATGACTGCATGGCGTACAAGATGAAACTGCTTGGAGAGTTGCCGAGTGAATTTGAATAGATCTTGGATATTATATATAAGTGTAGTTCAAATTTCAATGATTATCTACGTGAGTAATATTGACAGAGCGACGCCAACGTAAGGGTTTCATACAACAAAATTAAACTGAGAGTAAAAAGTAAACATATTTAAAGCGTTGCATATATAGATAACAGCGAGTCGCAAATGGGCATTTAAAACATGCGTTAAAATATAAATCTGTCCCTTCAAAGTACCCTAGGTGGATAGGTCAGCAAGGTGCAGGACAATGCCGAGCCGTTGGCATTCTTGGCTTTTAAGGTGGCATGCCTGGCATCCTATGTGTGACAGTGTGGGTATCTGTCAGTGCAACTGCCTAAACGCCGTACAATAGCTCTGGCTTGCCCACAGATTCAGACAGATCCATTTTTGCGGAATAAGAACCTGGAGAGTGAAAAAATGTAGAACTTAGACAGTTTGTGAGCAGCTGTCTATACGTGAGTCAGCATCTGCTTTTTACTATTGTATCATCATACGTCTTTGTTGCCCTCGACCAATAGGAAGAGTGGCAGCTAGCGGGGATGCCTATCTGATGTGTAAGAATTCACTCTGATGCGCGTATTGACCGACAATACGGCTTTCACCTTGGAACAGAACATAGGGTTGATTGATTTTTGAGCTGCTTCTGGAGTGTCATTCAGCAAAGCTATACATCAGCAACGAATGCCAGAAAATGCAACCTGACTTCAGGGGGGACTGAACTGCGACGAAACCGAATACATTAGCCCCTTACATTTGCATCACGAAAAACGGCAGCGAGGATAACCACAAACAGAAACGGCGCAGAGTGTCACCTCAAAGCACTCTCGAGGATGTATAGAAAAGGTGGCTGATGTTTCCATCGATCTTTGCTATGGCTGTGGTGGAATCGTACAACTCCATGATGGTGTTCTACCCAAGTCAGAGAGCTCACGAGATGCGTTAAATGGACACACAGTTCAACAAACAAGTTTATATTCTCATTCATTCAAAATCCTGAATCAGACGTCAGGCACCACATCATCTTCTTCTTTTGAGCAAATTGATAAGCAGAAAAGCGCAACAAAACATAAATTGACACTCATCAGCACGCATCAAGGTTGATTATAACATGACAGTTTCAATCTGATTGGCTAAGAGCCGTGTTTGGAAATTCGACTGAAAACCGGGTTTTACAAATCCGCGAGATGCATTTATTCATGATTCAGAATGGCGCAAAAGGTAAACATTACAGACATTGCCCGAAGCTTACACGCTTGGGATTAACGAGCAGTATGCTAGACCTTGGCACTCCCGAAATGTGTTTCCAGCATACGTCTACGGAGAAAATTTACAAACTGCTTGAAAGTGTCGACTCTAAAAGTTTTGACTTGTCGCAAACTGTCTTATGTGTTGCCTACCGGCTGCTGCTGC
>OFHS01004705.1:0-13305 GCA_900245855.1 Calvadosia cruxmelitensis
AATAATAATAATAATTTTATGTATTTATATAGCGCTATTTCCAAAAAATTGCTCAATAGCGCTTTACAAAGGTTATAAAATCTATGAACAAGTGATTTTCATAAAATTAACTATCTTACAATATAACGGTGCATAAAAATTAAAAAAGTCATTTGCCTTTCACGAAAATGCTTTTCTGAACAGATGCGTTTTAAGCATGCTCTTTAAGCAGTCGACAGATTCTGCCGACCGTACTTCAAATGGCAAGGAGTTCCATAAAATAGGTGCAGCATTCGAGAACGCTCTTGGGCCATACGTTTTCAAATTAGGCATGTGCTGAACAAGTGTGTTGTTGCCAGTTGAGCGAAGGTGTCGAGTAGGGGTATAAATCTTTAGTTGATCTGACAAGTATGCTGGTGCCAAGCCATTCAAAGATTAATACGTCAGCAGCAGCAGCAGCTTGTATTTTATTCTCTGCTCCACTGGCAACCAATGCAGTGCATAAAGCAAAGGAGAGATATGGTCGTATTTTCCATTCAATAAATGATCCCATTCCAATCACATTATAGTGCTACGTCAATTAAGAAAACTTTTGCTTGTAGCTCCTCACGGAGCATATATTAGAACAGTGTAGAGCATGTTACCATTATTTTGCTACTTTTCTTATATACACCGCTGCTTGTACGACTATGGCAATAGAAACAGGATATTTACGAAAAACAATCCGATACTTATATTTCAATACCGAATGGTATGCCTCAGCGGCGTTAGTTGTTCTGTCGTAGCCGCTGAACCAATGGCACCACGTAGCTGGACTATAGCTGCCAAACCAAGTTTCGTCGACATATCTTGCGAATTTTGCAATTCCTTCAACCCTGGCTTTTAAACGGGGAAAATGTTATTTCCAGTAAATAGATTGTTTTCTGATCTAAAGGACTTAGAAAAGACTTATTTTTGGTAGCATGCTTACTGAACGTTCTTTCGCGACGAAAGGAAACACTTCACACGGCTCGTAGACGGCTCACGTGTTGCGATCATCTGTTGTCAGGGCAACACAGCATGACGTGTTTACCTCGTTGACTTCACGTGAATTAGGGAGGTTTAGATTTGGAACGAAGCCGTAGACGAAGCCGCGCGCGTGGCCAAAGAGACTGGGTCGGCAGCGTTCTCGTTCCAAGTGCTAATGAGGTGTCTAGATATTTTTCGGAACGAAGACGAAACTCATTTCGTGCAACATGGCGGCTGAGCGGGAGATTGTCGAATTGCTTGCGATTGATCTGCACTCTGATGGCATTATTGATGCAGTTGATGTTGCAGCAGTCCTCCAGGAACTTGAAGAGAAGGCTCCCGTCTTCCCTTATTGGTCTTACGACAGATTTTCGCTAGATTCAATGCTGGAGGACGAATGCCTAAGCGAATTTAGATTCGGAAAATCTGAAATTCCCCGTTTAGCTTCAGCATTAAGCTTGCCTGAAAAGTTTGTGTGCCCCAATGGCACAATAGCAAATCAGCTGGAAGGGCTGTGCATGCTGCTGAAAAGGTTAGCTTATCCTTGCCGATACAGCGACCTCATTCCAAGATTTGGAAGATCAAAGACTGAGATCTGCTTGATAGTGGCAACCGTAATGAAGTTCGTCTCAGAGACTCATGGTCATCTCCTGGAGACATTTGAGCAGGATTGGCTACACCCCATACAACTGATGGAGTATGCCAATGCCGTCAACATCAAATCTAAGGCCTTGACAAACTGTTGGGGATTCATCAACGGCACTGTGCGCCCTATTTGCAGACCAGACAAGAACCAAAGAACGGTTTACAATGGTCACAAGCGTGTCCATGCGCTCAAATATCAATCCGTCGTTGCTGCAAATGGTCTCATTGCAAATTTGTATGGGCCAATCGGTAAGAACATAATATTTCATCATATCATTTACTAACCAATTTCTTTGAATTGTGTCGCCATAATTATCTTCCACTGATAAATTGGTACAGCTGTCTAGGTGATCATATTACAGCCATGGATAAGGAATCATTTTATTCACATGTTGTAAATTGAGACTATGTGACTACTTATTGAATTATTATGCTTTGTATTAAGATATATTATTTATCAATGTAGAACTTTGTTCTGTTCATTTTCAGAGGGCAAAAGACATGATACTGGGATGTTGCGGATGTAAGGATTGCTTGATGTGCTTGCTGAGCACTGCAACACAGAGGATGGTCTTCCGCTTTGCATCTACGGTGATCCGGCTTATCCATTGCGGGATCATCTGTTGACTGCCTATCGGCATACGCATCTGACAGAAGCTCAGAAGGAGTTCAACCGAGCAATGAGCAGTGTGCGTGTGTCTGTAGAGTGGATGTTTGGAGAAATCGTAAACTACATGGCATTTTCCGACTTAAAAAAAATCAAAAGATTGGTCTTTCTGCTGTCGGTACCACCTACAAAACATGTGCACTGATGCGCAATGGTCTGACGTGTTTGTACGGCTCTTCCACGTCAACATTCATGGACCTAAACCCACCTCGCCTTGAAAACTATTTCCAGCACCTACCTGAGTGATACAAAGTATGCAAGCCCTTTTGTGAACCTAAAATATATAGTCATTATGTTTTAAATTTGCACATGTTTTAATAACTCCCATTTTGTTTCAGGTGCGACCCCTTGAAGAAACACCAAACAAAGACCCCACAATGAAACACCAACCGGCTTTTTTTAAAGCCACCAAAACAAATTGAGAATATTTTGTTGGCTTCTATTTTCTTGTGCTACATGTTTACTATATGATACCCAACTAATAGACAACTCAGAATAATTTTCATGATATTTCAATAGAAAACGAGCACAAGGGATACAGATATAGCACTTCAAAATCCCTGACAGAAATTTCAGGCATTTTAAACACTAGCCATAAAATAACCTAATAAACTAATACATTGAAACCTATCTCTTGAATGTATCTCTCATCATTTGCATCATCTGCATTTGCTGCTGCTGCATTTGGGGTAAGAACTCCTGCTGCTGCTGCTGCATGTTGGCAAAAGACTGCTGCTGTTGTGCCATCATAGATTGCTGTGAATCTCGGTAATTCTTCCTCTCATCGAGTTCTTGCACTCGGATCTCAATCTCTTTCTCTGACTGTTGCTTCCGCATCTCTATACTTTCCTTTAAAACTTCCATGGCTTGTGTTGTTTTTCTTCTTCGTTTAGGTGTATCATCTTCTTTTTCAATATCGCCTCCTTTTTCTCTTCTTTTCCTAGTTTCACCTACGCTCTCTGTAGCTTGCTTTCTCATTTCTTCTGCTCGGCTGTTTTCCTTGTCGCGCTTTTGCTTCTCTTTCGTGTTGGCTTCTTCAAAGCCTCTTTCCGCCTCGTCCACCTGTTCGATGATCTCCATCATTCCATTAAATACTTCATTGTCTTCTCCGACGATGCCTGAAGCTCGTATTTCAGCGTTATTTATTTGTTGATACTCCTTCAACATTTTTACAAATTTTTCGCGAACAGATCGCTGGCTCACTTTGAATTTTGGGCATTCAGAGCCATTTAGAGTGTCTACCAAAACTCTCCAGTCTGCCCCTCTCTCCCCTGACTGTGGCTTGTAAACATAGGGCTCTACGACGAGCAATTCTTTCACAAATGTCCTTTCATGTTCTTTTTTCCAAAGGAAAACTTCTCGACCTGTTGATTCCGCCATTTTAAAATGAGTGTTTTGGCGCGCAATTCTGCTCGTTGCAAACGGAACGAAGAAAGTGAGAAAGCTCGTTCCGAACGAAGCAGATTGGAACGAAGTCGAGCGCAGGGGCTCCCCTAAGATGTGCAGAAGAGCTGCGGACTTCACCACTTCGGCTTCGGCTTCGTCTTCGTTCCAAATCTAAACCTCCCTAATAGTTTCTATTGTTCTCATGAGATGATCGATTTTCAACACCTCTGCGACGCAAACAGTCTTCCTCCCCGTTTCAGAGAACGAGTGGAAAGAACAGTGTGTAAGGGACACGGCTTTACTGCTGCTGAGCGATTCAAATGAAGAAAACCACCGCTATCAAACATTACAGTGGAGTTTTAGATCTCTTTTTCTCGGTTTTCTACATTGCTGTAATGCCTAGTAAATTTATGCGATGCAAATGACGCAAACACTGGCGGAACACCTTTGAAGGTGTTGACTGTTTACTTTCGGAAAAATCAAGCAACCGACTAAGAACTCAGACGGTACACTTCATCAGACTGCACAATATATTTGGAAACCATAAATATTTCGACAGCATTTGAATCCACTGGTTTGGAAACGACAATGCCAGGCTATGTGCGTTGGCAGACAGCACGAAACTAATTTACGCTGACCACGTGCGGACAAGGAGCAAATGTTCCAGACTTGTTTTGCAATCAGTTCAGTACTTATCCAAACTATCCTGGCTTCTTTAAAACATCTATTTTCACCCATATTTAACTGAATGGACCAAGACAATTACAAAGAAAAATTTTGCCTCCGTTCCCCGCTTCCCCGTTCGCCATTCCCCTGTCCTCCCCGCTTCCCCGATCTTTTAAAATTCCCCGTTTCCCGCCAGGGGAAAACCCCATTACTTGGCCCCCGGTTGCAACTCTATTCAGCGTGAGTGGCATTGGGTCGGCTGGATCTGAGCTATCATACGTAAGCAGGCGCGAATTGAGAAATCCCATAACTTCGGCCAGAAGTGTTCGAAGCTCGTCTTCTCGTACATGCCTTGTTGTCTTCTCACAGCTCTTGAGAGTTCTGTACAGAGCTTTCTTTGACGATTTTACTAGCGCTTCATGGACTCCTCCCCAATGAGGCGCGGCTGATGGCTGGAACTTCCAATGGATGCCCTTCGCTTCCAGTGATTGCTGAAGTGCTTTGTCCGACGTCAATTTATCGACCAATGACTTTAGGTTTCCTTTCAGCGCTAACGAAATTCGTACCATTGTCAGAATAAGTTGTTTCTGGACATCCTCTGGTGTTACGAAACCTCTCAAATGCATTGAGGAAGTCTGATGTCAATAGTGACACTGCCACTTCCAAGTGTACGGCTCTTGTCGTCATGCAAGCGAACAACGCACCATACCGCTTTACAATCCTGTTCCGTCCTTCTAGAATTTCTAGTGGGCCAAAATAATCGACAGACGTGTGAAAGAATAATGGCTTTCCTTTTGCTAGTCTTTCTTCTTGTAGGTCAGCCATCAGCTGTGTTCTTGGCTTTGCTTTCTCGGCAATACATTGCGCACACTCGCGACCAATCCTCTTTACCGCCTCACTTCCTTTGATGACCCAGAAATGCTGCCTTATGTGACTGAGCACATAGTCTGTCCCCGCATGTCTGTATTTGTGATGGAAGCTTGCGATGATGGCGTCGGACAACGGGTGGTGCGATGGGAAGATGACAGGATGTTTGACGTCGTACAGCAAATCGGCTCGCCCCAGTCTTCCTCCAATTCGGATCAGCCCTTTCTTGTCGATGAAAGGCATCAACGGAAGCAGTGATGACGTCTTTGCCAGGGGTTGTCCTGCGCTGAGCCTAATCTCTTCTGTCTCATAGCATTCCTTCTGACACTGCAATACCAATTTCATGATCTTGCTATCGGCATCAGTCAAGTTCCAGTCTTCATCGTCAGAGAGAGTAATGTCTTTCCAAGTCGTCTTCAGCTGCTGTTGTGACGTCATGACAATCGCCATTTTATTCGATTCCTCGTCACATGTATTGTAAACGAGGTCCTTTGGCCACTTGTCCTCAGTTTCAGTTAAAAGCTTTGGACCATTGTGCCATTCGTCGGGCACGCCTTGCTCAGTAAGAACGCATTCCGCTCGGGTGGCGATGTCGCTGATGTTTATCTTTCCAGGTACGTGTCGCCATTCTTCCGGTGACGTCAGCATCTGGATTTCTCCAATTCGATTTGAGACAAATGGCTTGTATTGCGAAGCTGAACATCGAATCAAATTTCTTACGCAGGAACTATACGTCCCGAGCAACCTTTCTCACTGGCTTTTTGCTTAAGGCCTATTCACATCACTAGGTAACGTAAGAAAATTTCCGTAAGAAAAGTAGCGTGAGAAAAGTAGCGTAAGAAAAATTTCGAGAGCATTCACATCGCCAAAGTTTTCAACGTAAGCAAGGCGGGAAAACGGCGCCAATCTCTCTCGCTGTAAGCATGACTCCGACCTGGCTCGTGCTTTTACTTTATCTCTGGCAGCTTTACCTCGAGCGAAAACGAGCGGAGCATAGACGCAGATATTGGGTCAGGCCGATATTTACAAAACGAAAGGAGTTAGGAGAGTTTCACACATTGATCCAAGAAATACGGGCACTGGATGCTGAACTGCATTTCAAATATTTCTGAATGAGCAAAGAGCAGTTTGACGAACTGTTGGGTTTTATCAGCAATAAAATTGAGAAGTTGCAACACGGTAGGGAGCCCATCTCGCCAGCAGAGCCACTTGCAGTAACGATTCGTTACTTAGCAACCGGTGACAGTTTGCAGACCATTGCCTTGAGTTTTCGTTTGGGCCACTCAACTGTCTGCAACATGGTCGGTGAGGTATGCGAGGCAATTTGGAAAGTAATGTCTCCATTGTATTTGAAGCCCCCCAGCACACCTGAAGAGTGGGACAATGTGATTAAAGGGTTTCAAGAGAAATGGAACTTTCCATATTGCCTGGGTGCTATTGATGGAAAGCACATCATGATTCAGGCACCTGCCAACAGTGGCCTCCCAGTTCTACAATTATAAGGGATTTTACAGCATCGTGCCAATGGCTGTTTGCGACGCAAGCTACTGCTTCACATTTGTAGACACTGGGGACAATGGTAGGCAGTGTGATGATGGGGTGTTTGCTAACTCCAAGTTCGGGTACGCCTTGGAGAATGGGCACCTGCATATTCCTGCCCCTCGATGTCTTCCTTCGTCTGAGGAGGTGCTATCATGCTGCCTGGTAGGGGACGAGGCCTTTCCGTTAAAAAAAAAACACCTCATGAGGCCATACCCTGGCAGGCAGTTGCCTGCTGACAAAGAAGTGCTCAGTTACCGCCTGTCTAGAGCTCGACGAACAATCGAAAATGCTTTCGGGATAGCCAGTGCCAGATGGCTAATACTGAGGAGGGCAATCCATGCTAAACCCGAAAAGGTGCAAGCTATTGTACAAGCTATCGCCTGCCTCCACAACTATTTGTCAAGAGCTGACAGACCGATGAATCCGCAATTCATTCCCCATGGATTTGCAGACAGAGAAGATAACAGGTAATCATATAGCTGCTTTGATAACGTGCACAATTTAAAACACACTTGAGAAAGTACAGTAAAAATAACTCTCATTTTTCATTTTTAGAGTAAAATAACTCTCATTTTTCAGACTGTTCCTTCTCCTGAAAAAATAAAGCAAAAGTTTGTGGGTGCTTTCGTTAAAATTTACAGGAAACTACTTAATCATTTTATCCTGTGACCTATTTCTATAACGGGATGTCTGGTTCCTGGCCAGTGCCGAAATGAAGTTGCAAGCGATGGAGGACTACGAGATATGTCTCGCCTTGGTAGCAACACGTATACCAACACTGCAGAAGCCATGAGAGATTCATTGATGCATTATTTTACCAATGAAGGGAGAGTAGCATGGCAACAACAACGAGTGACCTCGACTGGTCCTACAAGCTGCACTTAGGTTCTCAATTAGTGTATGAATTGAACTCAATTGCGTACATTGAACTCAAATTCAAACATAAGCTGTTGAATTTTCAATTTGAGGTGCTCCTTTTGTCTCCCAGTAAACCTCCTCAATGTAGCAGCCACAGATTCACCGAATGCAGCCTCTGCATCTTTGGGTGTGACATCTAATGACTGCAGAATTGCCCGGCCAACAGTGTCTGAATCCAACTGCGGTCTTTTGTGGTAGTTCCCAGTAGACAAGGGCACACAAGTGGTCCTGCCAGCTGAGGAAGTGCCATTTGAGACAGCAGCTGGAGGTGGTGGTGTATGAGCAGATCCTGCACCAGATGGAAGTGATGCGACACTGCTACTGCCACTAGCAGTGTCGTCACTAACGCTGGGTGGCCTGACAACCGATTGGGACAACAATTCATTTCCCGCTGAAAAGTTGTCCATATAGGACATAGGATTATCCATGGCTGCCAGGCCACCCAAATCATTCATAATTATTGATGGGAAGGGAATAGATCTGCAATAAAGGTTGAAGCGCAAAATGTGACATGTTGAATGAAAATAAAGAGGAACTTTTCGATTATTGGTCCAACCACTTTAAATGGACCAAACACGATATACCTAAATAGTTTGATTAAGCAAATTCGACTGTACCTTGGACCTGCTTTGAATTAGTACATAATTACAAGCTCTGTTTTAGTTGCTGTTGCATAATTTACAACTGGAAAAATAAGCGCTAAATGAAATGACGAGAATAAAAGTTTCAAAGTACTGTTGTACTGGAACTACGAGGACCATAGTGTAATTTCTTGGCCACTACGTTGGTCACAGAAACAAATTAAGGCCAATCCTACTGATATGACACCTGCATGCAATGAATACGCAAACCGATTGTGCTATTGCTACGTTTAGCAGGGCCTTAGTACAAACACAAACTGGACAAAGTTATGTTTACAGGGTAGGCCTATACAGGGCTTTCTAGGAATAGGTAATTGTGATCAACAACCTCTGCAACTGTCATAGATAAACAGTATATATTATATTTCTTAGTCTACAATTATTGTTCAATCGTGCTATGAAGACTTATAGGTAGATAGGCCTACTAGTCAAAACCTACCAATTAAAATACATTACATGCAATGCACAGCCCTCCTACTAGTATAGTAGTATTAAATAGTAATATTTGACAAAGTCTGCAAATGACAACATATTTCACCCTTCGCTGAGCAAGTGCTGTGGTTGGGAGCTCTCGTCTTCCAGCATCGTCAAATCAACATTTGATGTGGTCTTACGATGCTTCACATGGGGCAGCAAAAATTCCAAGGACGTATATAAATCCCAGGCACACTCTTCTGTCACACCAGCGCTAGACCGTGTCTGCAGGGCCATCTTTTTAGTTTCCCTGCAGAAATGCTCGCTCAGCGTGCGTCTTCCAACGCATTTGAGCTGCTTCAACTGTCGATAATAATTAAAATTCTTACAATCTTAGCTGCATGGTCATTTGTTGCAAGGGACAAGAAGATGAAGAATGCAATTGCAACTACGATTGCGTGCAACTTTCGCCACTTTAAAGGCACAGTAGTCTTATTTGACCAGGTGGCTCTAAGATTGAGGGAACGTGACATGAGGCCAGGGATCTTTGAAGGATGTCATCCAATTGCGAGTGTTGTGCTAGGCCATGCAAACTATCTTCCAATACGTCTGTGCCGCATCTGCAAGTGTGGGGTTCGCAGATCTTAACACCTAGACGGAGGGCGACAGCAATTCGTATTTCGCTATCCGAAAGGTGTAATCCTAGCGGGGCTGAAGGAAGAGCTTCAAGCCATGCACCAGACTCCTTTTCTTGGCCAGCCAACAATCTAGCTTGTGTCTTTACGGACATTTGCTTGGAAAGTAAGGCTTTTGCTGCTATTTCTGCCATTGGGGCATCCCAAAACTTCTGCTTGGCTGATGATGGAACTTCTGATGTCGTGATGTCTTTCCACTGTAGGATATAACTTTCATAACTTGGCACAGTACAGCCTTGTAGAGCTGTAGGCAAATTTAAATAGACCGAGTAAGAAGTTCCGCTTACAGAAGACAGGAAAGATGGAAGAGCCAATGCTACGGCTGAACGAATGCCTGACCTTCTAGACTTTACTGGGAGACTTGCTTGAGACCATACGCTTGTATCTAAATCGATGTTCAAGATTTTGCTTGCGAGTGATCGAAGAGTCATATCCCATTGTTGGAGGGGCATGTTGTTGTGACAGGGGGAGCAACGTAGTATATGAAGAAGCTTGGGGATCGCAAATGAGTGTCGTGCAGTTCAATAGAAATAAAGCATGGTGTGCATCGAGAGTGGAAAGTCGTTCTCCCATCCATTCCAATTCCATCGCCTTTTGGGTGAGTAACTTCGTTCTGGCTCTTTCACCGATAGGAGCCCCTAGCAAGGATAGGTCTTCTGGCTGTATCAGTTGGAACTTGTCAAAAATCGAGTTGCTGTTATAGTCCGAAGACCAACTCACTATTTCTCTCTTTGAGCAGTTGACCTCGAGGTTGATATCCTTTCCGTGGGACGTGACTATCGCTAGATCGGAAGCGACTTCTTCAGGGGACCCGGCTAAAGTGCCATCGTCAAGGTACCAGATGTTTAACGGGCAACTTAGGTCATTTACAACCGCTTGCAATGTGGCACTAAAGAGCAAGGGACCGAGGGGGTCTCCCTGTTGCACGCCTTCAGCAGATTCCAGGACTTCTTCAGCACCAAATAGGAGCCATGACTTCTCAGCGTAGCATTGATGAACGAATGCATTTATGTGCGGAAATTGTCTGTGGCATTCTGCAAGAAATCTATCTCTTCTGATCTGATTAAAAGCATTTCGAAAATCAATTTTAACCAGAACTTGATTTAAGGGACTGGTCATCGCAGTTGATGTTGTATGCACTGCTGCCACTCCTCTTGGAATTCCTGCTCCTAGCTGATGTGGAATAAACAATTGGCTAGCGGCTTCTTTAGTTGAACAGGCTAAGATTTTAGAGCAAAGTCTTCTAATAACATAACCTACAGCGATTGGTCGTAAGCTGCCGTCGGTTTTGTTTAGTGCTAGTAGCTTGGCTCTAAAAACAATGGGGCGTAAGGATACTGGTACTTTTCCAGCTGATAACAGATCTATGAGATTTGTTAATGATCCTTTTAGGTGATCGGCGTGGGCTGCTGCAGGAGCATTGAGGAAGTCTTTGAGATGTTGGGGCTTTAAGCCATCAGGACCTGCAGCAGAGCCATTCGGGAAGCTCAGAACTGCATTAGTGAGATCCTCCTTTGAGGTCAAATACGCAGGATCAGAAGCAAGTGGTATCTGTGGTTCTGTGTAGTCCGCTTGCCTTTTTGGATGTTTAGCAAGAAGTTTGTCACGAGATTGATATGTGGGTTCAGCAAATGTCTCAGCTGATGCCGCTAGTCGTACAGCCCCTCTTGTGTCGGCCAGGTTGATTTTAGTTGCAATCTGACGTGCTAATTTGGAAGAATCACTTGTCTGTTTATTTTTATGTATTGTCACTGAAGGAGTTATTGCGGGTTCAGAACCCGGGAAGGAGCGAAGTGCTTGGTTTAACTTGGATGTTAAGCTTTGCTTTTCGCTGTTGTTAGATCTGTTGTGAGGTTTGCGCAGACAATATTTGGGAAACAATAAGAATTCTTCCCATGATTTGATGGTGTTTTCCTTGACAACATTGTCTATCAGTTTGGCCAAGGTTTCTGCACCTAATAATAATAATAATAATAGTTTATTTATTTATATAGCGCTATTTCCAATCTGGTTGCTCAATAGCGCTTTACAAGTTTGGAAGCTAAATCTAATGTACAACTGAATAAAATCTATATAAAGTAAGGGAACCGCTTTGATAAAATACAACAATGGTAAAAATTAAAAACTATACGCAATTTTAAAAAGGTGAGTCTTCACGAGACGTTTGAAGTCCACACGCTGGATATCGTCCGCATAGAGATGGAAGTGTACACCGTGTTTTCTGATTCGATCACCCAGTGGTGATATGTAGATAGAAAATAGTATAGGTCCCAGTATGCTACCTTGGGGGACTCCACATGCGAGGGACCTTTCTGTTGAAGCCCCGCCAGCGACATGGACAGTTTGAGTTCTATTTGAAAGGTAGGACTCAAACCATTCGTACGCCTTGCTCTGTATTCCAAATCTCTCTCTTAAACGCATCAGAAGGATCTTGTGATCTACAGTATCAAACGCTGCAGATAGGTCAAGCAACAGAAAAAGGACAGAGTTTCTGTCATCTACAGCTCGGAAGATATCTTCATGAACTTTCACCATGGCTGTCTCCGTGCTGTGTTGTTAACTTGTTGTTTATACGCAGACTGATATACTTCGTGTAAGTTATTCTCCACCATATGTTCTTGAACTTGCNGAAGGATCTTGTGATCTACAGTATCAAACGCTGCAGATAGGTCAAGCAAAAGAAAAAGGACAGAGTTTCTGTCATCTACAGGTCGGAAGATATCTTCATGAACTTTCACCATGGCTGTCTCCGTGCTGTGTTGTTGTTTATACGCAGACTGATATACTTCGTGTAAGTTATTCTCCACCATATGTTCTCGAACTTGCACTGCAACAACTTTTTCAATAATCTTGCTCACTAATTTGAGATTTGAGATAGACCGGAAATTTTTAAAATCATTCGAGTCTAGCGTTGGGTGCTTGAGGCGGGGGCCAAGAGCGGCAGATTTCAAGCATGCAGGAAAACCAGCACTTTCCAAGGAAGCATTCACGATCGTCGTTATAGCTGGAAGCAATGTGAATAAGCACTTTGTCATCACAGTTGAAGGGATTGGGTCAAGACAACATGATTTCTTTGCAAGGTCTTGCATAAGGGAGGCTATTTGCTCATCAGTCACACATGAGAAATTTTCTAATGTTGTTTCACAGCATGGCGAAATTGTATCTGCTGGAGGATATTCAATTTGCATTTGCTTCTTTGTCAGATCATACCTGACATCAGTGATCTTTTTCTCGAAGAAATCAGCAAACTCGTTGGCTAGATCATTATCAGAGTTTGCAGGCGGCAGAGGTTTCTCAGTTGCCCCCTGATTGATGCTCTTGACAATCCCAAACAGTGCCTTCTGATCACTCCCACAAGAGGAAATCAATTAAGAGTAATACTCTTTCTTTGCGTTGGATATCATGGTGTTTACTAGTGAAGCCTGTTTGGCATACGCCTCGCGATGAACAGTCAGTCTGGTGGATCTCCATTTTCTTTCCAAGCGGCGTCTTTCAATCTTTTGTTCACGGATTTGGGATGTTAGCCATGGTGCAGATGGACGAAGAATAATGACTCTTTTCTGAACAGGGGCATGATGGTCAAGGACTTCGGTTAGTGTTTNGTTGGCTGCTTGAGGCGGGGGCCAAGAGCGGCAGATTTCAAGCATGCAGGAAAACCAGCACTTTCCAAGGAAGCATTCACGATCGTCGTTATAGCTGGAAGCAATGTGGATAAGCACTTTGTTATCACAGTTGAAGGGATTGGGTCAAGACAACATGATTTCTTTGCAATGTCTTGCATAAGGGAGCCTATTTGCTCATCAGTCACACATGAGAAATTTTCTAATGTTGTTTCACAGCATGGCGAAATCGTATCTGCTGGAGGATATTCAATTTG
>OFHS01004706.1:0-13304 GCA_900245855.1 Calvadosia cruxmelitensis
TACCCACAGAGAAAACGGAGCATTTTTCAAATTCAGGACTGTAAAGTAACTAGTTACTTGAAAGGTTGCTTTTGGGGTAACGTTTTGAAGTTACTAATTAATTTAACAGCAACTTGTACCTGTAACTAGATACAATTTTGAAAGTGATTGGTAATTTTTCAAAGGTCCTTTGTTTACAATTAGTTTCTTTTCACTTCTAGGCTATGGCGGTTGATTAGGGACACCTTAAATTAAGATACAAGAAGATTGAAAGCATTCATATATGCATGGAAAAATTCTCAGCAGATGGTAAATTGCGATTTTCTTTAATATACTGGGAAATTATACCTTCTTTTCTTAGGCTAACATAGATGAAAGTAACTTGGAAAGTAACTGTAACTGTAGCTGTTTTTCCTGACAAGTAACTAGTAACTTTTGAAAGCTACCTTCAGTTTTGAAAGAAAGTGACTGCAGCTAGTGTATTTTAAAAGGTAACTTTTGCAGCTCTGTTTAATGCCACTCGGTATCCCAGTCACACAAATGTTGCAGTCACACAAACCATTATCAAAAACTTAAAAAAATATTTTACAATCTATATGTGCAGCAGTTTACGTTTTCTGGAAAAAGCAGGGCTTAACAAAGTGCTATAGCAAATAGATACAGTAATAATAATGGACATTAGGGAATTCCGGTTATAGATCACAGAATCAATATAAACTCCAGGTCTTCAGTAGAAAATGTGAGTATAAGATCAATCGGCAAAGTTTATTATTTGACCGAAGCTATTTTCAGTAATATCTTGACGTAAAAATACAGCAAGTTCGTGACTGAGAGTACGTGATTCCGAGATTGTGTGGACTGTTTGACGCAAATCAAGAATAATTTCAAGTCCAATCAATACTGAGCTGCAAGCATTCTCCTGTTCTTGCAGCGTTGGAATGTCTTAATTTCTATCGAGTGTCATTTCCTGACTCAAATTTGTTGCTAAAGAATAAAGAATACTAAAGTAATGAAGTACGCCTTGTAATTGGGTAATTAGGATAACGCTTTTAATTGGCAGCTATTTTAATTCGTTAATGAATACATCATTGGTAAATTGCATAATGGACTTTGCATGTTAATATCTGTTAGCCATTATGCTTCTTTAGAAAGCAGACAATTAAAACTCTCTTGTCATTTGGACTAAGATTTGGACCAGTTCTCTGATGCTTGGGACTAGTGTAGCCAGGGACTCCTACGTCGGTTGCAGCGTTTAAAACGAGGAAATTAGGTTTACACAGCCCTCGAACTCAAATAAGTGACATGTTGTGGCGGTTGGGTTTGTTCAGCATCCGAGAACGAAACGATCAAAATATTTTGATTTTATTGTGCCAAGTTACTAACAGAATGAGTCCTCGCTTGACCTGCTCACGTTTTATAATGGTTTTACTTGAACCTTTTTGCTCCAAAGCAAGATTCTCTTATAATCAAAGCTTCTGTACTCTCGTTCATTTCAAGTCACTGGTGTGATGTCAAAATCTAGAATGAATTTCCAAAAAAAAAATTCCTTTGATATTTGTTGCTTCTTTTAATAAAATAAAGGGAAACATAACTTCCATTTACATAAAGCTGAAGTGCAAAAAAAAATTAAAGGACAAAATTATACACGAGTTTCTAGTATACAAGACATTTTGATCTATCAGTTCGAAGCTGTGTTTGAATTCTTGAGTCGATTGTGCCGTCACAGATGCCTCCGGTAGTACGTTGGCCACCAAGGAATAACTCTGTTCACAAGTTGATGTTGAACAGAAGTTAATATACAAAGGGAGTATTGCTTTAATTTGATCGAATTTCCGCTCATTGAGTACTTATTTGCATCATATATATACAAAATGAATCAATTCTGAAGTGTAGTAAATTATTTGTAATCTTATACAACATGCACAGATCACGCTTAATGCGCCGCAACTCCANGACCAGTTCTCTGATGCTTGGGACTAGTGTAGCCAGGGACTCCTACGTCGGTTGCAGCGTTTAAAACAGAGGAAATTAGGTTTACACAGCCCTCGAACTCAAATAAGTGACATGTTGTGGCGGTTGGGTTTGTTCAGCATCCGAGAACGAAACGATCAAAATATTTTGATTTTGTTGTGCCAAGTTACCAACAGAATGAGTCCTCACTTGACCTGCTCACGTTTTATAATGGTTTTACTTGAACCTTTTTGCTCCAAAGCAAGATTCTCTTATAATCAAAGCTTCTGTACTCTCGCTCATTTCAAGTCACTGGTGTGGTATCAAAATCTAGAATGAATTTCCAAAAAAAAAATTCCTTTGATATTTGTTGGTTCTTTTAATAAAATAAAGGGAAACATAACTTCCATTTACATAAAGCTGAAGTGCAAAAAAAATTAAAGGACAAAATTATACACGAGTTTCTAGTATACAAGACATTTTGATCTATCAGTTCGAAGCTGTGTTTGAATTCTTGAGTCGATTGTGCCGTCACAGATGCCTCCGGTAGTACGTTCCACCAAGGAGTAACTCTGTTCACAAATTGATGTTGAACAGAAGTTAATATACAAAGGGAGTATTGCTTTAATTTGATCGAATTTCCGCGCATTGAGTACTTATTTGCATCATATATATACAAAATGAATCAATTTTGAAGTGTAGTAAATTATTTGTAATCTTATACAACATGCACAGATCACGCTTAATGCGCCGCAACTCCAGAGACTCCAGATCGAGTGCTTGACATACCGCGTGAAGTGCTTTTGCACATGTTCTACAATCTTGATGTCACGCACCAAGCCAGGGCTCCTGGCAGAAGAAACGGACTCTAAGATCGGTCGGACATAAACTTTGTAGGCCTTGATAAGTATATCAGGGTTGTTCGACGTAAAACATTTTCTACTCAATGCAGATCTAGAGTAAGCTTTGTCAGCCAATATTGAGCAATGTGCAGAGTATTTTAAATTAGATGTTAAGATAACTTCAAGATCCCTGATGGTTGACAGTGTGTTCATCCAAGTTGTACACTCAGGGCAGTACATTTGTATTACCCTTGGAATTACCCACAGAGAAAACGGAGCATTTTTCAAATTCAGGACTGTAAAGTAACTAGTTACTTGAAAGGTTACTTTTGGGGTAACGTTTTGAAGTTACTAATTAATTTAACAGCAACTTGTACCTGTAACTAGATACAATTTTGAAAGTGATTGGTAATTTTTCAAAGGTACTTTGTTTACAATTAGTTTCTTTTCACTTCCAGGCTATGGCGGTTGATTAGGGACACCTTTAAGATACAAGAAGACTGAAAGCATTCATATATGCATGGAAAAATTCTCAGCAGATGGTAAATTGCGATTTTCTTTAATACACTGGGAAATTATACCTTCTTTTCTTAGGCTAACATAGATGAAAGTAACTTGGAAAGTAACTGTAACTGTAGCTGTTTTTCCTGACAAGTAACTAGTAACTTTTGGAAGCTACCTTCAGTTTTGAAAGAAAGTGACTGCAGCTAGTGTATTTTAAAAGGTAACTTTTGCAGCTCTGTTTAATGCCACTCGGTATCCCAGTCACACAAATGTTGCAGTGTATCCGTTATATGGAGGTTTGAAGTTTGTCTACAAGAAAATAGTGTGGAAAATATCATCGGTACAAAGCTTGATCTGGCATTGCTCTTCAAGGCAACTTATAATGTCGTTTATAATTAAGATAAAGAATATGTTTGAAATACTGACCCTTGTGGAGTTGCGGCACACCACTGGCAACGTTTCTTGGCTGGGAAAGAACTGTGGGTGAATCATCAATGCAAACGACTCGACTGCGATCAAGGAGGAATTCTGGCGTTCAATGAAGAAGCTCAGCCTCAGATTGAAAACTTTAATGTCATGTAATGAAATAATTTACTCACAAAAAATCAAAACAGCCCTTGATCCCTTGGACTCTGCAATTTGGATTGGTCCCTCTTGCACACGCTTTCTTTGAATTATTTCCTTATTTTATACAAATATAAATTAGATTCACTTATTCTGACAATTATTCGACTTGGGCAAATGTGCCGCGGACGCTCTTAACATTTCAACGCTGGATGGCTATAGAGGCTTAAGTTTGCGATGATTTGTTCGTCTAAATTTCCATTTCATCGAAGATTGAAGATTTTCAGCTGGCGGTTTTATCTTGCGTTTAGCAATTCCTTTCTCTTGAAAGTACACCTACAATCAACTATTGGTTGGTATGCGTTCTATTTAGTAAACCTGTGGGCCGAAGCGGCTCTCTCTACCTCCTTTTTTCATTAATAATTAATGTTTTGAAGCAGATGGCGCTTGTTACTCAGACTTGGGCCGCAGAAAAGACCTGCGTTCCTCGCTTTCGGCAGGAATTCCATGTTGTTGTGATCATTGGTCGAAGATATGGGAAGGAATAAATGAAGGAATAAAAGAACAGAAGATGTTGTGAGTTACATGTGGAGGCTTAGATAGGCAAGATCAAACTGGGTGAAGGCAAATATGTCAGACAGTGTAGACAGGGCTGGATCTGTCGGTGGATACGACGCTGATTTCGCAACATCTCTCCCGATAGAATATGAATGTCCGATTTGTCATCTAGCATTTCGTGAGCCGATCCAACTAGAAGACTGTGGTCACCGTTTTTGCCAGTCGTGTTTCGAAGAATTGCGCAAAAGGTAAAATTTGAAATATTGATGTTTTTGTCGTTTTAGAAGTAGTTGTAAACAATTCTTATTTTGTTGAATGTCGGGGCTTAGTCCTACACTGTTTTCGATCATTTACAAACGGATGATAGAGTACTGATGTGCAAAATTGTGAGTTAAAGCAGGGTCAAATGTAATAATCTGACGATACACATATGTATGATATTTCTCCAGCTGCCCACGTCAAGAAACACCGTTATAACAACGACCGCAAATCGCTTCTTCCCTAACTGCTGTTTTGAGCGAAATGCGTTGCAAACGACAGGTGTTTAACTGATGGCAATTCATCATGTTCGTCGAACACAAATGAATAGTAAAACATGCCTTAGATAACATGATTTCAGCCGCTTGAAATGCTTTAACATGCCATCAAATGAGACATATCGTGTTTGCTTGGAACAGGTGTAAGATGTAATGATTATAGCGGCTTGGAAGCTCATAAAATCCACTGATGGATTATCATAATAATAATAACGCGATTTCATTACGTAGGACCATGTTTGTAGGTCTTTAGTGTCCGTCGCTACTCGATTTTGTTGTCTTGCCGTTTTTCGCCTTCCATTTCGGCCGACACAGCGCAACCGTCTTCGCCTCCTGCAAGACGGTGATGGATTACGGTGTCTTATAATTATTTTGTTTCAGAAACAAGGGGACGCTAGTTTGCCCGCTGGATAGAAGAAATATCGACATTGATAAGGTAGCGAAGTTCGTAGATTCTCTTTCCCTACTCCAGCAGGGTTATTTCTCTTGAAAGAGACGCGTCAATACAACACTGTACAAGGTTAAATTCGTTCAATTCCATCCCGCTTTATGAGATATTTATGATTATGGATAGTCTTACAGAAGCCAATATTAATCCAACTGTTTCGTTGATTGAAAATAGCTTCTTATTTATTGGAAATCCATATAATCCGATAAAAGTACGAAAAGCTTGAAAACGCAAATAATCGGATCCGACTACAAAATATTTCAGGTGGCTCGTATAGACCTCACAACTCCATAAATAAATTGTTTTCGTAATACATTGAATGAAGGATTCTCAGACAAATTTCACACATAGCAGGCTAACGGATACAGCATACCGTGAAAAATGCATGCTGGTTGTGTCTAAATAAATAAGACAATTTTTCGTCTTAAACCTGGCTATCGTATTCCTGGCTACCGGTATCTTGGAAGAAAATTCAGTCTTTACATATTATTTCACAAGTTTTCTTAGAATAAACATTCTTGAAGTTCAATTGTGTGTTTTCAAGATGTCTAAGTTTGCAGAGGACTGTGGTAGCTATTGTATAGCTTCAGTGTATAACTGTATATTTATCTTTAGTTCATTGGGTTCTGAGTTTCTTTTCTCGTTCTTTCCTTGGCAAAGGTGTTTGTCGACAAAGCCGCCAAGCGAGCAGTGTTGTCTTTAGACGTTAGATGTTGCCATTCCAAGAAGAAATGCGAGTGGCTGGGTGAACTCAGCAACATTGAGGTAAGACATTCGTAGGTTAAAGCAAATATTAAACACAATTCTGTTTTAAAGAAAAGCGTTGTACATAACAGTCAGATACCGTCAGGAGATACAGCCAGCGTGTGGAACATGTACAAATACTCTTGTTTGTATGAGTTATTGACAATTGTTTGACAAGTTTCCGCGATTTAAATAGGATTTAGATCAGGTCAAAGAAAAGTGCTTCTTCTGTTTAGACGCCACAATATAATCGAATTATTGAAACAGATCTTCAAATACAGACTCAATGGCATGCAATCTACTCGTTCTGATTTTGCCGTTTCTAGCCAACGTTGGTAATCTAATCTACTACAGAGAAACCTGTCTATAACGGTCACCTCTGGGACCTAAGAAAAATGACCTTTATAGACATGTGGCCTTTCTGTCCAGGTTGATATCTATAGAAAGTGTGACTTGGGTGGTTATGAAGAATGGTCTTTATACACAGGTGGCTGCTCTATAGAGGTGGTCGCTAATACAGGTTTGACTGTTTACGTTTACTTCGATAGGATCATTTGAAGACGTGCCCATATGAAGATATCACGTGCCCAAATGAGGCATGCCGAGATGCTTTCCCAAGACGTTCATTAAATCAACATTTGACTACAAGATGTCGATTCCGATTAGTCAAATGTCAGTTCTGTTCTGAGAAATACGTATCAAAGGATGTGAAGGTCAGTAATCAAGAAATATTCAATTTCATTGAGGTCCTGGGAACTCTCCCATATAGCAAACTGTTGTATGAAGTTTTTAATTTGTAAATAGTTAATGAATAGATTGTTATTTTAGAGGTATTTATTTAATTTAGGATATTATTGTATTTTCTTATTAGTTTGAGTTTTATCTATTTATTTCTGATCTTGTACTGTTTTAAACTCTCGAATAAATATCTGCTAAAAAAAATCATGAAGCGTATATTTCACAATTTTTTATAACGAAACTTCATTCTTGAAATTGTATTAAGTGTATTTTTAAGATGTTTAGGTTTGCAGAGAACTGTAGTAGTTACTGCATTGTATAGCTTCTGTGTATACTTTATATTACGCGCAGCCTAAAAAAGTTGACTAATTTATTTAAATGTCTTGTTTCAAATGTCGCTTAGATAAACTAAATCTAGTCAAATATTGTAAATTTTTATAGGCTGTGCGTAAGGGATATTTATATCCTGTACTTGCCTTTCGTGTTCAATTTACGGAAAACATCAAATTAATTAAATCACCATGTGGTAAGTATAGAGTCTTGAAAGCAGATGCGTTTAGTAATTAATAAAATATCAATCCATGGTATGATCTGATCCTTTGTGATCTCAATATGATCTGCGTAGATTTGAATGTGTTTTATATAGAACGAGAAGAGTAATTCAACGGAGAGCAAGAGCAACAGTGTCTTCGATCGTGAGACGTCATTCAGGATCGAATATAATATCGGATAATATTAATTTACAAGGGAATAAGAAACGAGGTTGTACATTAAGAAGAGGTTGACTAAAGGAGGTTTATGGGCGAGACTAACTCACCCCAACTCAACTACTCGCTGCAAGAGTAGCAAGCCAAGTAACCGGTTTAAAATTTGAAGAACTTGAAAGTATAATTGAATTACGCTATGAGGTGTGCAAGGTTTCTTGGAATTAGTCTCAGGTGTCAAGGAACGTCTTACGAGTCCAATAGGAAATGTGCGATGATCTGCGTGTGCAAGAGCAACCGCGACAAATGTCAAAATAAATAGAAAGCTATAGATTAGTAAACCATGTCACAAAGAGAGCAATTCTCATCACACTACATATATCCTATGGATAATTATGTACGCTTCATGATGATTGCATCAGTAATCTCCTGTCACCATGTCTTTTCTCGGCTTACTTCATTTGAATTTCGTGGCACGAATACCAGGAAATACACAGTCAAGAAGTCTCAATAATATCTATCATTCATCATGGCAACATACAGCAAAGAACTCCTATTCAATACTACAGGGTAGTCAACTTACATAAACGGAAATCACATGATAATATAAATTACGGATAATTACAATAATGACACTACTAGTTACCAGGAAAACGATACCGACAACATAATAATTATTACAATGTCCGAGGGCGGATTGAGCTCCCATCACATTGATCGTAGAGAAAAATCCAACTACAATTTAATGACGAATCTATCTTTCGGTTTGAAGTGAGACTGTTTCAACAGTTGTTGGTAAACAGCAACATCCCCTGTTGACACAACATTGGTTTGACTTTGCCATTCTCATCTGAACCGCCACAAACCTCCAGCAGTATGTTTAAAATGCAATTATAAGTCTCTTTGCTTACAATAGATTCAATGTTTTCAACGTGAGAAAGGAAATCCATCATGATCTTGCCATTAGACTTTGGATCGTCAAATATCTGATTATAATCAGCTTTGAAGTGATCTAAGAGGAGCTCTTCACACTTCAGTGCCTCGACTTCCTTGCCAGCTGAAATGACGTCATCAAGGGAGCGCAATGTACCAAGGGAGTCCTGGCAGTATCCTAATTGAATGCATTTCGATATGAATCGCAGTGTTCCACTTTTCAGCGTAGCTGCTGCGATCGCTAAGTAGCCGTCTGTGGATATTAGTTCACTGAGGGATTCTAGCATCTGTGTGTATGGTATATCCACATAATAAACACTATGAAACATGTGAATCAAGTGGAATGATCTAGGCACCTTATCTCCATTTGAGTTTTGAAGAAAAGCCTCCAAGGTTTCGTTCCTCCAAGTGAACTTCAGGCAGCCATGTTGGATGCCACTATCATATTTTACAACATCAGATTGAAATTTTTTGATCATCAAAGCACTTGGTTCGACCACAATATAACTCAAAACAGTTTGTTCCTTTCTTTCGTCTTTGAGCTGAGCGAGCATGAAGTCAATCACATGCATATCAAACTTACCGTGGCCACTTCCAATTGCAAGCACATTGATTTCGTCGTGTTTCTGTGTCAAAATAGACTTCACTCTTGGTAAGATTGTGTTATCAATCAGATGCAAGGCAGAGGGAAATTGGTCTGAGAATTGCAGGAAGAGGTTGTAACCCTTCAGGTAATCCTCGATTGCTTTTGAGAAATTAGTATCCATTGTAAAATAATGTCTTCGCTGGTTGTTATGCAACTTTCAATGTTTGTGTACCTCGTGCAAGGCACAGGATTGCGTGTTTCGAGCTGCAGCGCGTTTGAGTGGACAGATTAAGAGGGAGCAAAGGATGTAATAAATTATAATAATTATCCGAGAACGCACAAGCAGACAGAAATTATGTATGAATGGATAGGATATTAAAATATTCCTTTGTAGACGAAGCGAGACAAATGATATTTAGAATTAAATAGATAGAAATAATAACATAATAAAATGATGCATCTCCCTACTAGGGATGAGCCGATAATCGTATCGGTATTTGTATCGGCCTATGTATCGGCGATATTTTCATATCGGTTATCGGTCCGATGTAATAAAAGCATATCGTCAGATAGCCGATATAAATTCCATTAAATTCTTTTGAGAAAACCGTCATATGTGCAGCATTCACCTGTGTTACTTTCAATTCGGATGGCTTTTCGGCGACTTATGATCAAAATGTTCATCTTCAATCCTGTCTTCAATCACTCAAATGACATTTTATCTTATTGATTATCGAAACATGAAATGGCAAGCTAAGTTTTGGTTGTTGATTTAATTTGATTTATGGGTTATGTATCGTTTGACTTCGATTTTAGAAAGTTACTGCTTTATATCGGTATCGGTATCGGTATCTGTATCGGCCAATAATAGCTTTTTATCGGTAGCCGATATATCGTATCGGTATATCGGCAAAAATCTTTATCGGCTCATCCTTACTCCCTACATCTTCCTTTGTGAGGAGGGTGAGATTCCTTTCATCGTAAGCTTATGCACGATATCTGATGACAGATTGGGACAAAATTTCCCCAACACCTCGACATCTACAATACAGTAAGTCCAACGTGCCCGGGTCTGGAGAGTGGAGCTATATAAGCAGTGGGCATTCGAATACAAGATTCTTGCCTCGACCATCACATAGCGCAGTATATATAATTGACGAACTAAATAACCTAACGACAATCTAGTTTACATTTTATGTGATCGGTGTGGTCTAAAGGCTAGTAGTACGTGTGGCCGCCAGTCAGGCATACCAGGTTCGACTCCCGGTCCATCCGACACATATATTCTTTGTCTTCTGTGGTTTTAATTGTCGAGCGCCCCAATGGAGACAAGCCATTGGCTTACTGGGCTTAGTGACATCTACATTTACTTTTAATTCAATAGAAGAATGATAATCGAAGGAAGAAATGAAACTACGACACTGCAGTAATTCATTACAAGAATTATTTTTCGAGTTTCAACGTATAAAAAATCAATTTTATTTATTTATTGTATATCATTTTCCAGGATGTTTAATTGAAAGACAGAATAGTTAAGCAATAAAACAAAAATTCATTACAATAAAATTATGATAAAATCAATGAAACAATGCGCTGCACTCCATCCCCTCAAACATATGAAGCAGACAGATTGTCATGCGGAATA
The DNA here is from genome assembly GCA_900245855.1 of Calvadosia cruxmelitensis. Taxonomy (NCBI): domain Eukaryota; kingdom Metazoa; phylum Cnidaria; class Staurozoa; order Stauromedusae; family Kishinouyeidae; genus Calvadosia; species Calvadosia cruxmelitensis. The sequence goes on from OFHS01004706.1 coordinate 10,732, forward strand.
AAGATCAGGCCAGCGGGATTGAGAATCTGCTTAGCGATGGTGATACGGTGCACGTCCGTCTGCAAGTGATGGAGACTTGTTTCAAAAGGTTGTTCGAATAAGCAACGCGAAGCATTAGCCGAATAAGCAACGTGTAGCATTAACCAAATTCGCCTGTTATAGCGCTCCAAAAGAATTATCTTGTTTTGAGATAGCCTCGCTCACTCAGCCTCTTTTATTCGATCTCGTTTCAATGTATACTGTAACCTCGTTTCTTATTCTCCAGTAAGGTATACTTAGTAATCTCTTATAGTCCAATGTCAGTATATCATAATCTTTTCAGGAAATAACTCCTTTCGTTTTATTGGTATATAATTACAGAGCCACATGAAGCATTGCAAACGACTGCCTCTGGAATGCATCAATAAATGCGGAGTCAAAGATATCCCGAGAGAAGAGGTATGTGTAGCATATAAGTTGTTGCCAATGTCGCCACAGCAACGCCGTGTAATCAGCATACTTGTAACCAACCAAGCCCTGTCTTTCACATATGTGCCTTGCTAATCACACAACGCCATGTATAGTCAAAGTATGTGTAACCATGTCTGTAAGATCCGTCTTTTACATCTGTGCCTTACTAATCACACAACCTGTATTCTCTACTCTGCGCTTGCAACATTATGTGTCTGGCAACAACATTATTGTACTAAATGATAATACAGTGCTGTAATTTCCAAGATTTGTATTCCTGTGTAGTAGAATATTAATTATTGCATGTTTATATTATACGACTTATATGATAGATTTTCTGCTCCATGGAAAAAAGTTATTGAAACCTAATTTATTTTCAGAATAAAGTTACACACACACGACAGTTTGTACTCCTCTCGAATAATCGTCAGTATAGACACAATTTGACTCCATGTTTTTACCAGGATCCTTTTTACCTTGAATATCGTTCCGTTAGCGTGGGATCAGCCAGATGTTATGGGACCAGAAACATATTGTCTTAAATATTATACCAATCCTCAGAGAATTCAATTCGTACCGTCATCTACATATGAATGATGACAACAGAGAGACATTGTTTTCCATAATTCGTACGAAACCAGACGAAACCTCTTCATTGATGCCGATTTATGATATGATTTCAGATAAATATAAACAGGTGCGTTTTCGGCTATGAAATGTATTTATTGTGCGTTACTTTAAAGGCAACGTCTATTTTATCTAAATACGAGGATTTAAATAGGATTATAATAGGGCTAACCGTTAACAATTCAATTTCATTTTCAATATATTTTTCCTCGCAATTAGCGATACGTTTAACAGAATTAATACTCATAAAGAAAATTGGAAACTACCAAAACTATCAGCCCACATAAAAGCTTATTAAGGCTTTCCTTCGACTTCACTATGTAAGTAGCCGTCCCTCTTTGTCTTAGATCCACTAGTTCTTACATAAAATACGTCATGAGTCATTTCGAGAGTCTGTTGGCTTAGTAACACCAAAAAAATTAAAAATGCTACTGAAACATGCTACGCACCATAAAGCGTCATTCAATGAATTACAACATCACCGTATGGAAACTAGACTAAACCTATTCTATTGATTTGTACGGCGTTAAAATGAATCTGATTTTCTTTGAAATTGGAAAGTAAACAGGTTACTCAATATATGCATCAGAAGGATAGAAGAAAAGAAAAAATATTCAAAACGAAATACCCTGATGAACATAGGGCTTGATTGGAAGCAACTTGTTGTGAACAGAAATGCTGCGCTTAATCTCACGNGACTGATTAAAATCTAAATAGGTCAATGGCCCTTTCAGTAGCACAGATGTCTGTCTATAAGATTTGAGATTCTCAACCACCTACGGTGAAATGTAAGAGATGGCTTATCTAGCAGCTGATGGAGTGAAGGGAATAATTAATATTTTGTTCAGCAAAGCTAATTATAGTGACTGTGAATATGTTTAAAAAAGACTAAAAATGCACCTCTTGGCTCTTGCTTTCTTTCTCAAAATCTACATACGTTGATGTGAGTAANAGTGTGGTTTGAAGTACTGTATGAGTATAAGTGTATACGACACTCCAGGTCGCTATTCTTGTGGTAGGCTACTGGCTTCTCACCAAGAACTGAATGCGGCAGACACAATGCACGAGACGAACAGATCTCAACAACTCCTTGTCCGTAACATGTACTTTATTAACCGAACAGAACAGAGCTGATTTTCTAAGAAAACATATGACAATAAAAACGTCATTAATAATCTACTTAAATAAACAAAACAAGGTTGCATAAAACGAATAAATAGAAAATATATACACAGAGTACCTTCAGTGGTCACTCCAACACAAGAATATACACATGGGATTTGATGTGCTCCTCTCTGCATGGGAGACTTACGACGAATAAATTCACAATCAAACTATTGAAAATAAACAAACTTTGCGGACCGAATATCGCCTCTGACGTACAGCACCTAGCTAACTATAGCTGGAGGCCAGGAGCCCAGGCTGCGAAATCAAATCCGAAATTGGCGGTGCAATAAGTATTTATTTACTATATTTATAAATATATGTTTTATAAC
>OFHS01004707.1:0-13303 GCA_900245855.1 Calvadosia cruxmelitensis
GTGAATTAAACTGGATTATTTTTTTAAATTGTTGGTTTTTGTTACAGCTCTGTGAATTCAACGAAACAGAAAAACAAGAAAATGTTGCAAACGACAACAACAACACACGAAGGGGGACACGTTTTCGCGTTGAACCCGGTGAAGAGCACTTGGTAATTGTGGACTACTTGACTTTCATATTCGCTAGGAGGCTTACTCTTCATATTTTCAAGAAAATTAAAATTTCATTTCTAACTGCAGTCAACTCCGCCAATAGCGGTGCGCTGGGGACCGTCCAAATTTAACCGTTATTGGCGAAATCCGGTATAGACAAAACAATGAAAATGACGTAATCCTTTGTTTTATTATAACATATAGCAGCAGAAATCAGGTAACACATTACAGATAATTATTGCGCAATTGTTAGTTACGATTGAAATACTACGTAATGGTTGTCTGTCGGAGAGATGAATGAGCCACGGACTCAATTTCGCCCTGTAATGCCATCAGCTTTATCATGCTGCTTTCTGCAACGGAAGCATGACTGTCAATGTACAAGGAGATGACAGAATAGGCGTTCATGACCTCGAAACTGAATCAATATCATGCAAACTGATTTGGAGAAACTCAAAAACCGATAATTGCGAATTAGTTGTCGTCTGGGGTCAAAATGAAAATCCAAAATAGACGAAAAACCGTTATTTGCGACACCGGTATTGGCGGATATATTTAGCAAAGGCAGACTGTAGCAGTCATTGGGACTTCAAAAATTCACCGCTATTGACGAAATTCCGGTAATGGCGGAACCGTTATTGGCGGAGTTGACTGTACGGCCATGACATATTCGTCCAAATTTATATTATTTTGATTTTTTTGCCTATCTATGCAAACACTGTTAACTTTGAAAGATGCGTCCTTCCTCACCGTACTATAAATCAATGCTAAGCCTACTCATCACTGATTATGTAATTGGTAATTGATATTTGCAAATCTGCAATGCGCATTGGTTAATTCCAGTGTGTGTTAGTAAGTCTTGTTTTGCCATAAAGTTAACGATTTCTTGAATCTTCCAATCTTCCAGGAAGAGCTTCCAATAACAAGCATTGCGCATCTGGAGAATCCAGAGTATCACATGCGATGGTATTTCAAATACTTTCTAGGTCAAGGTATGTATCATATTATGTTAAGTTGATATAAGCGCAGCCCTACTGTGATAATGATTGGTTGGTGCAATAAGACAATTCTACAGTGCTGCATTTGTGCTGATTGATTGTGGATTTTGAACTATCGACTAATTAATCTACCTAAACAATCGATATACAATATACAGTGACACCAGAGGAAAATGACTTTTATAGACAGGTGTCCTTTCTGTCCAGGTTGATTTCTATAAAAAGAGTCATTTTCTAATACAGGTTTCAATTTTTAATCGATGCATGGGACCATGCAGAGGCCTTTGTTTCTCGTCCTATTGTCGTAGTTCACCTTTTTAAAGTCATGGTAACTATCTTCTGGTTTAATGACTTCTTGAAAGGCCTCAACAGAAGGACAGCTTCTGTGATATCGATAAAACAATTGTTGAACAGGACTATGCATTACCGAAAAGCAATCAATTAATCAATGCATCATACCTAGCTCTAACTGCATTAACGCTTATATAAGCTGAATTTCTAGCCCTTAAATATACTTTCAAAATTTATAATTCGACCCTTACACGTGCCTGTTTAATTTCTCCGCAATATTACATCAGTTGTGGATAACTGTAATAGATTCACACAAGAAACATTTTCTTTTACTTATATTTTTCAAAATTGTTGAAACCTGACGATTTAAGCAAAAACTGGCGGCTGCTGGCTGTCCTTTATCCAAATTGTCAAAGCAGTATGATACATCAAGTGACATGCTCATTAATTAACTTCACTGTATTGTTTGTTTAGTTCATAGCAACTACATTGGTATTGACAATAACAAGGACCCCTTTGCGTTGTCCTTGTGTCTCACCGGAGCAGAGAATTTCCACATTCCGCAATACAGAGCTATCTTATGGAAACGAACGGTAAGAATAATTGCGGCGAATCTGTTAAATGCCAATGCATTGGACAACCTAGCAGCTAGCTAAGTAATAAGCTGGTAAGCACCCGGTGCTTAATAGTAGAAGCATCTCAAGTGTCAGGACAACCGTAGTGATTTTGCCAGAAACCATTGAGATCCCAGAATTGTTTTGTGCACTTTTGAAATATTATAAGTTGTAAACTTTTGCGAAAGCGCTTTTGAATTAAGCTCTCCTGGAAGAAACACTTGCTAGATGACTAGAACCGTGGTGGTCTAATGACCGAATGCGGGAAGGACCTGGTGTCTGCTGCTGGAGAGATTGCACATAATAACTCTAGTAGCAGGCCTTGGCTCCATATACCTCCTCCAACTGCCATCTGTTAAAAGGAATTATCTTATCTCAAATACGATCAGAAGTGTGTATTCTGTATAAATACTATGAATGGAATGCTCACTAGTTGCTCTGTCTGTACACCAATAGCACAAGATGTTACGGTCAATAATATGTACAATTATATGTGACAGTATAATTAAGTTGGGAACTCACTGTAGAACTACTCAACCAACGGGCAAGTAGAGCTCAGAAATCAAAATAGCTGTAGATAATGTTCTTAGGGCACAAAGTGATTATGGAAGCATACTTTGCTTTTGGTTTGACTTTCTGAGCTAGGAAGATCAGATTTAATTTACTAAGAGTGCAAACTTTCAAGTTGAATTTCTTTTATGCTTTAAATGTTTTGCAGTTTCACAGCTTCTGTTGACATTGCACTGATATGTTTGTTTCTTGATTGTTATTGTAGGGAAACCAACGGATCAGTTTTCCTTTCACACCAGCCAAACCAATATCACCTAAGTCTGTGCTAAAGTAAGTTCTAACATTATTTTACTGAGATTGTTTTACAAATGGTACATTATTTTACTACAGCTTAGTTTTGTGAATCGTGTCTACTTCACAAAAAGAGGATAACTTGACATTGCAAATTTGAATCATGATTTACTAATTAGCCTTTCTCATCACATCCATACTCGACCACTCTTGATGAATGTACAATTTAGAACAATGTATTATTGGACCTACTAATGCTTGATCATGTGGTATTTGATATACGGTAAACCGTTAACGGTCACCTCTATAGAGCAGCCACCTGTGTATATAGGCCACTCTTTATAACCCAAAACGATACTTTCTATATAAATCAACCTGGATAGAAAGGGGCCACCTGTCTATAAAGGCCAGTAGCCAACATATGGCAAGTGGAGTTCAATCTGAAACAATAGCAAGCAAGCTGGGGAGATATCCAATTCATTTTCCAAGCAAAACTAACTTCATAGCTTGTCATTTATTTCTTGTTCAGGTTATTCTCATTTGACAAGGTTGATAAAGGCGTCATCAAAGAAATACCAAGTCCCGATGTCCAAAAGGTAGGCCTAACGTTACTTAAACCGTTTAGATCATAGGCCTATCATTCTGTCCCAAGGAGAAGATTGTGACAATCTGTGTAATATTGATTGTGAATTTATTTTTAATGCAGGAATTTATTATACTGGAGGAGCAAGAGGTAAATTATCATTCTAGCCATCCGATTTGGCAGCTGTTTTGGAACATTAGTTTGGTGAAGTCAGTTTTTTTTCCATTGTGACTGATTTTCTTTCTTTTTTCAGGGATCGGTGAATTTCAAATTTGGTATAATTTACGCTAAACATGGACAAACAACGGATGATGAAATGTTTGGTAATGGTAAGCTCTCCTGCATTTGCTCAGTACCCTCATGAAGTACTTGCCGAAGCATACTGCTTCTCTGATACATGTGGTATCAAAATCAGCAAATGAGTCGTAATTAGCATTCAATCTCGTATTATTATTTTTATTTGAGGTATTTTTCAGTGTCATTTAAATATTTTGGAATGCTACACTACTATTAATTATGTGCCTTTTTGTTATTATTTAAAGCATTCCTTCTGTTCACTACTGATTGCCCCACATATTTTTCTGAACATGGGAATGCAAATAAATGGATTGCTGATGACGAGAAACCCCTGATTTTATTCAAAATAGAATAATTTTACTTGATGTTTGGAGGCAAATGACCGCTCATGTACCCTACTTCTGTTTCTGTTAATTTACGACAAACCTGTCTATAGTGGTCACCTCTGGGACCTGCGAAAAATGACCTTTATAGACAGGTAACTGGTAACCTTTCTGTTCAGGTTGACTTTTATAGAAAGCATCATTTTGGGGTTATGAAGAGTGGCCTTTATACACAGGTGGTTGCTCTATACAGGTGGCTGCCAATACAGGTTTGACTGTACACCCTTAACATGATGCCCTGCATTTAGTAACACAGATGTGTAGTGTCCATGTTTGTCGGCAGGTTACGATCACCGGTATAATTATATGATCTTTAAATTTGTAATCTTGTTCTCTTGTGAAATAAATCTGTTTGTAAATCTACAGCGCCCAGCCTTGTTGTTTGTTGGTAATAACTGATCAACAGGCTTCTCATATTTAATTATTTTATTCTATTTAACATTTCAGTTACTAGCAGCAGAGGTTTTGATCGTTTTCTCAATCTTCTTGGTGACAAAGTGACTCTGAAAGGCTGGCAAGGTTATCGAGGAGGACTAGACACAAAATGTAAGAACAGATTCAACTACTTTGAAACTTTTTTGACTGGGCATGACATTGTATATACTGTTTTCACATGGTTTTCACACACATTTCTATTCATAGTAGAGGTAGATCACAGCTGTGTCATATTCTTATCATTATAATTGACAAGATGAATCCAAAAGTGTGCAAAAACCATGTGAAATAAGAAGCACCATGTGAAAAAGCATGTGAATTTGAAAAAAGAACAAAAGTTTTAATACGGTTTTTCACATGGATTCCACATGATTCAAGTTCGCTATGTATTAAACAAGAGAACCTTGACGTTTTGTGCTGTAGGACTGCTTGCATTCTAACAGTCCACATTAATTAGACACATTTAGCAGTACAGGTGGCTTGGTCACTTTGTCCGCCACTCAAATGCAGCCAGTGACCTCATCCAAATGCTCCCATCAGGCAAGAGTCGTGGTCGCAGCAGACCACGTTCACGTTGGATGGACTCACTATCTCGATGGACAGGCAGCAATATCGAGTTAGTGACAAAACAAGCTGCCCAGCGTCTGCCATTGAACAGTGAAGCTGCATGTCAAGAACGTCACCATCCTATGACACTGCGCTAGCATTGATATTTATTATAATCTTGTTAATTCTTTGTTCATAGTCGTCCACGGGCTCTTTAGCCTATGACGTTATTATTATTACATTCTTGATCTGCGTATCTGATCCTATGCTGTTGACCACTTTTATCTACAGATGACACCACTGGCACCCAATCCCTTTATACAACGTTTCAAGGTCACGAGATTATGTTCCATGTTTCCGTGATGCTACCACACTCTAATGACTCACAACAGGTAAATTTCTTTTCATTAAGTAACAGAAGCTTCAATTTTACTGCATCGTAAGACAAACATACAATCAAACCTGTACTAGCGACCACCTCTATAATGCAACCACCTGTGTATAAAGGTCATTCTTCATATCCTAAAAGTGACACTTTCTATAGAAATCAATCTGGACAGAATGGCCACCTGTCTATAAAGCTCATTTTTCTCATGTCCCAGAGGTGACCGCTATAGACAGGTTTCACTGTATAAACAATATTGTTTACTATTTTAATGAAACTTAACAATGTTACCATTAGCCATTTTCATGCCACGTAGAACATGGGTGCTAGCGTTGCAAAACTGTAATGAAAAATATATTGTGATATTAACGAGGTGGCACTATTTGTATTGTCTTTAATGAGTTAGGCAGAAGCCATTTCAACTAGTATTCTTTTAAGAGTTATTCTGATTGAATAGATTATTTATCTAGATAGTGTCAGTCGATGTCATTTTGTAAATATCACTGCTTTATTTCTTTTGTCATGTGACGTCTAATTGATTTCTAATTGCTATCTTTTATTTGTGTAGGTGGAACGTAAACGACATATTGGGAATGACATTGCTGTGATTGTGTTTGTCGATGGGCCGATCGACGAGGAAATCAACTTCAAGCCATCTATGATTCGCTCCAAATTTACACGTATCCTCCGAATTTGTTATTTTTATTATAGTGCCATGGCTTTGTATTTGTTTTTTGGGTATTGCTAAGCAACATGATTTCATTTTTCGCCGGAAGGGTAGCTTCTGATTGGTATCATGATTGCATGATTGTTTATTTTCATCGATGTGTTTATCCTTAACTCTAGTATTAGATGTCTTTGCTGTTGTTCGGTATGATAAACATCGAAGATTGTACAGGTATGGAGAGCGACTGGCCATGATATATTTTGATCCTTTATTTCATTGTGCTATATATCCGTTCTCCACAAACCATTTACCTTTACGTACAATGGAACCAGGTTGATATCCAGTTACTGGTGCAGCTAGAAATGTGGGACATTAAGCAAGTTGGGACATTAAGCGAGGTGAATTAACAGAACCAGAATGGCAAGTAAATATCCAACCAGGGAGATAATATGCAATAGTTGAAAATTGTCCAATCGGATGATACAGAGGTTCGACAGTATCATTATTTCTAGCTCAGTCGGTAGAGTACCAGACTCTCGATCGAAAGGTCCAGGATTCAAATCCCGCCAGGATCAAACCCAATCTGGTATCCTCTCATGGGCTGCCGCAATGGGGAGTCAGGACCAGGACCCTAGGGGTGTGGACCGATTTAACCTTTTACCTACCTAACATCGCTTCATATAACGTCATTGCTGGTATTGTGTTTTATAATTGTATGCAAGTTTGCATCATTTTATGCAATGCATTTTGTTGCAAAATTAAGTTGTTGTTATTTCTCCGACAATGTCAAACTTTGATTTTGCACCTGAATGTAAAGGGTAAATGTTGTCCCTGGTTTAAGCTAATACATAGCTGTAGGGGCAGCATGGAAGTATGGATTTTTTCCCAGTCCCACTGTTTCCATTGCATGTTATTTTATGAAATACGGTTTATACAGTCTCCACATATCTCATTTGTGATCAAACCCTTTCCCAGATCTCTAATTTCAAGATTCCATATGCTTACGGATGCAGTAGCTTGCCTAATTTTTTAAATATTCATAAGATGTCGCTAAGCTCTTGACCCATTCGTCTTCTTTCTGCATCTCAAATCACTGCTAGCGATCTTTAACTCATTTATAATCATTGTTACATCTGTTTGTTTATTGTAGGTTGACTGTTTACTCAGAAGAGAATGTGCCTGTTTTCGGTCCTCCGTTGCCATTCACGTCCATCTATGATGACGCTGAAGAATTCCGTGCTATGTTATTAACAAAACGTAAGTCATCATAGTAAAAACTGTTTTGATAACAAGATTTTAAATTTTTAATAGCAATGCAACTAGGAACATAATGATAGAAAATAACAACAGCAACAGTCACGTCAGTGTTAGTTAGTTTACTTTCCTGTGCTCTCATCATTTATTCCAAGTATAATTACTTACATCGTTAAAACTAAACTTTGAAGAAGGAAAGATTAAAAACTGAATAGCGATAAATATGAATATAAACAACTTACAAGTTTAAAATCTCGTCAAATTTTCTGTGCTTGCCTGTCAAACATTTTTATATTGGTTTTATGACAAATAAATCAAATAAAATCAAAACAGCAATGTGCTGAACAAAGTTATTTAAGGTGTGGTTGATCTTCCTGAGAACACTCTACTCTGTTTACAAGACTGCAATCACACAACTCGTAGTAATTCAAAGAAGCTAAAGCCATCAGCCATTCCTGTTAATAATTCTACGCTATATTCTTTCAGTAATCGAGTACTTCCTGTATTGAATTCCCTTACTGATGATGTTGTTACCTCTGTCCATTTTCTGTCTTTAAACGTCGTTTAGATTATATAAATTTATCGCACTTTTGTAAATGGTATTATGTTGCACGTATAGTGTAAGTAGTTTCACTTTCCTGTGCTTGCCTGTCAATCATTATTACTTATTTTGACAAATAAATAATGCATGCATGTTGTCGAAGCCCCGTGGGCGTAGGGCGTTCACATGCAAATTAATCAACTCAAATCAAATACACTCATTCGGATATCGAACAACTTGTTTGTTGTTTGTTTGTTTATTTTATCATATCCTGTCATAAATCGTAAAATACTATTACACATCAATAATACTTACATAATTAAATTGACAGATACGATAGGATCATTCCGTAAGCAAAATTGCTTGTTTGTTTAGAAGACTCGTGATTATATGTGAATAACAGTGAACAAATTTAATTTATATCATTATACAAACTGGCTAATATGAGAGTAGTCTTCCTGAAAAGCTGTTACGTCTTCATCTTTGGACACATTCAAGCGAGCTGGTAAAGCTGATTTACCCAATTTTAGTTGAAGTTTGTACATGCTAGTTTTTAGGCTGCACGTTAGGGTAAGCTAAGTTTAATTTCCTGTACTTTCCTGACAAGCTTATTATTGAAATAGTTTGACAAATATATCAAATCTAATAAATAAGAGCAACAACAGTAAAGCTAATTATTACGTTACAAGAGTGCAAGGAAAGTTGAGTAAGGAGATTACATTATTTTTTCAAATTTCGGTATTTCAGTCATGAATGGCGAAAAGGCCGCCTATGCCAGTCCCGTCTTCAGTAACAAACGCCAACGGACTCTAGAGGCGCTTTTGAAGGGCTTGCAATCCGACCATCTCCAGCCAAGAACAGTGAGTTGGCTTCTTGAGCATTGCAGCGTGGCCTAACAGAGTGTGTTATGTTTAGCCTGTGAGTAATTTGATGAAATCGTTTGTCTTTCAGCGCAAGATCAGTTTGCGAAAGTCATTTGAACCAAGTAGATTTTCAAAGCGATATCAAAGCCAACGTCGCAGTGACCAGAAACGAAAGGCATTCGTTGAAGTAGGCCAGGTAAGACAGCAGTACTGAATTCATCTGCTTCAACTTTCAATACAGTCAAACCTGTCTGAAGCGACCAAATAAAGGGCCAATAAAATATAGTGGTCGCTGATGGCAGGTGAATTGTGTTGAACAAATGAATGATTGTCTCTTTACATTGGTAGACGTTTAAGATAGTTATTGTAAGTTGAATGACTCTATATTGCTTTCTTATGATCTGTTAGCTGAAACCAAGTTTCTTGATATTTATCTTTTCCATTTGAAGTGATTCTGATATTCTTCTTTCCGTCTTTCCAGTCTTTGAAGGTGTCCAAAATCATGCATGGCCACGCCCCTACAAGTCTTGCGCACGCAGGTCGTACGCCATCGGCTACATTTGCTGTGAGTTTATTCACATGAATTTTATTGTTTTATCTTGTTTTGCTTGTATGATGCATGGTTTATCTCACTTGATTTGTTACTGCAGCCTTGGGATGCTGAATGCGTGATTGAAGACCTAGGCATGCCCGTCATCTGTGGTGACTCATTTGGTAAGCACATGATCCTTCTGCAGCACATCCTCGCTTGCTTGTTGTCTGCATAAGAGGCTATTGTGGATGCTAATCAATTGAAATCGTGTTGCTAGGTGACGGATTGATTCTGTCTACGCCGTTCGGGATCTACCACACACAAGGTATAGCACGGTACTGTAGTTTCGAACATGTGCTCTCCAAGCATAGTTTTAACAACCACTGTTACTCTTCTCCATATTTTCACTGATCAGTCGTTTCCGTTTGTCAAGCCACTGTATGGCATTTGCATTGCTATGACATGTGAGAATAAAAGTAAAAGTCCAGAAGAAAGTGTTATACGGCAATTCTTTGGTTTGACGAGATTGTTTTTGAAACCCTATGGATACTTTCTTGTCATTGATTATCTAATTGATAGCTTTAATTGTAAATGAGCGTGTGGTGTGTGCATGTTTGTTGTTGTTCTATAGAGATTACTATTTATACAGTCAAACCTGTATTAGCGACCACCTCTGTAGAGCAACCACCTGTGTATAGAGGCCGTTCTTCATAACCCAAAACAACATTTTCTCTAGAAATCAACTTGGACAGAAAGGCCAATTATCTATAAAGGTCATTTTCTTCATGTTCACAAGGTGGCCGTTATAGACAGGTTTCATTGTACTTGTTTGCCCATGGTCTATATTGTTGTGGTCAATAGCATATCGAATGTCTCACGGTTGGTTGTACGTTTGACAGGCAACGATGTCCATCAAGTGTTCGACCGCACATGCGTTGCTAAGCAACTATCAGTCGTCGAAACATACGGCTTGGTTATCTTCATCACGGAAAAAGGTGAATAAGTCGCGATAGCATGATTTGGCGTTTTCCCACGTGTTTCCATGGTGATCGTTAAATCTTTCACTAAGGCCTTTGTGTCAGAGAATGAATGCTTGGATCACCGACCTTTGTCTTTTCATCGTTTTTGTTTAAGCAACTAATCTTTACAATAATTGTTCTGTTTCTAGATCCCAGGCTTTATGTTATCCCTGTGTCGGAATTCGAACATAATTCGGTCGAGTTGAAAACGAGACGAGATCTGACGTCATACAGGATAGCCCGCAGCAAAGGTAAGTTTTTACTGTCGCTGATAATTTATCACAGTTTAGGTCGATACATTGTTATTATACAATCCGACCAGAGGCTGGAGCTGCTGTCCGCCAAAATGTTTCAAAACCAGACAATGAAATACTTCCTTGTTCATTCTAGCAGCACCATTTAAGGTTAGAAAATCTGACTGGTTGTATCATCTTGGCTATTATCATCATCTTATATTTATTTTCGCTCGTTTCTCACTACTGAATACGTGTAAACACAAAACAGCAGTTAACAGATATGGTACGTTTTACAAGATCGGTCAATGAAATTGCGATAAACTAATAGTTATATTCGGTGGTATTATTACTCTTTACTTTAATTATCTGAAAAGAAGCATCTTGCTTATGTTTACCTTAATAAACATACATGCATCATGAAACAAATCAATAATTCAATGTTTATCGCGTCCAACCGTCAGATCAACACGTGGTATCGCTCATATTACAGACAAACTCTGGTAATCTTGTTGAGTGAGTTCTCAGGGCGTGGTATTCATGGTTTTTCCAGTCATGCTGTACACTCCTTATGCAATGTTTCATTCGTTATACATTCCAACCTGTCTTAACGACCACCTGTGTTAAGTGGCCATCTTTAGTTTATCTATTTAGGTTTCAAACAATGCACGTCACCTGTCTTTAGCGACGAACTTTGTCATCTCTGCTAAGAGTGTAGCGTAGACACTAGCCGATCATATTTAACTTACTGCACGATTGAACTGTATTTCCGTTCTTATCAGAACAGATCTCTATCCTCGTATTCATGTCAATAACCTCTTTTTAATCTCATTAGCATAATTCTAATTTCTGTACTTTGATTGACAGTTGTATATACTTTAAAAGGCGTCGTCCATTCAGTTTGAATACGATTTACTGAATATAAGAAACACACTGTCGTCGTCTCTATAATGTACTCAAGTTCGTTATAAGAGCATACGTTCAATGGACCCTTGGGTGGTCGCTTAAGACAGGTTTAACAATGCAACCGTCTGTTTCCTACAGGTTGTCATTTATTCGCACTCAGTTCACCTGGCACAACCGAGTTCTGTCTTGCGTTCTGCGTCAACCGTCGCGTGACGTTATTACGATGGGATTACGATCTATTGCTTGACAACAGCAAAGAGGACAATGCGCCATCCGATGGATTCGCACAAGAATGGGTGAGTCATCAGTTTTTGTAGAACGGCGAGAGCCTAACTTCTTGTTTATTTACTCACTACTCACTACACGCCCTTAACGGACGAACATGGCATTTAGCGACGAGTTTTCTCTCCAGATCGAATTCTATCCGCATAATATTCGTTATGACTTGTGCCATTCTGTTTATGTAGTAGCTCCAAGTAACCTTAAACAAAATTTTGATTGTATTCGTTCAAAACGAGAACGTACGAAGGCATCTGCGCACGTAGATCTGTAATATGGAAGACTGGAGACGACATTTCTTCCTGAACACCAACCCATATATGGGCGACATGTCCTGGCGGTGTCTAGATAGCCGGTGTCCAATAGTTATAACAACGTAAGTTATGAAGTGATGCTTTTGATTACCAGACATTCAATATTGACCAAATAAACCGTTTAACGTCTTCAATGCTACGGATGTTGAGAGATCTCCTGACTATATGGTATCAGATATCATGCAGACGAATCCTCATACTGGCACGAGTTGTCTGGACTGGGCGCCACAGCTGTTGCGGCAGTCTGAGTTTTGATGGGACTATACTTGTAGCAGTCACCATAGTTACAATATTAACATTGATTTATTCTTATAACCTCGCCTTATTAGTAGCCTTAGTTTCATGTAATACAAATAGGTTCCCAGTCCTCTCTCGATTGTAGTTACTTCCGCTTCACAATCATAACCACTATATAAAGTCAGTCCCTGCAGTTAACCTTACCATTCATTCATTGATTATTATTCCAAGTATTTAGCAAGTTGCATAACGTTTCATCACTGTTTCGTCTCTGCTTCTTGTCTGCCTTTGTCGTAAAGATACCAAGTTATATACCCAATCGTTACATTGGCCGAAGTTATAGAATCATAATGGACATACGAGCTCAGGAAAGTAAAAATTCCTGTACAATACCTGCAGCTTAATTTCATTTGCAAAACGTTGATAAGCCGAAACTGCGTCACCCAGGAATGACATTTTAGGTTGTTGTTAACTATTGACATTGTAAATCATTGCAGAGCGTACTTAGGTAAATAAATGCTATGTGATCGATGTCTGGGTCAACAGTTGCTACATGATCTAAGAGAGATGTCCATGTGTTTACATTTGATTTGATTTGATTTATAAGTCAAACATGAACAGCAATGTTTGACAGGCAAGCACAGGAAAATAAAACTGCTTACATTGTACGTGCTAATAACATTTAAAAAAGCGCGATATATTTCAGAATCTAAACAATAATTTGTCACGGGATTCCATGCAGGATTACTGGACGGTTTGTGGTCGTTTTTTGCGTTGCGTTTGTTTTTACTCACTTTTTAATGTTCTGCTCAATATCCGGATTAAATTGGAAATTATTTAAGCATAAAACCTATACTGTGCAGTTTTTTAATTCTAAAATGTGGTACAATGAAATAGCCATACTAACGGTTTGTGTGAATCAATTGGGTCATAACGGCCCCATAATAGATAGATAAATATAATATAAATATA
>OFHS01004709.1:631-13302 GCA_900245855.1 Calvadosia cruxmelitensis
TTGTTGCCGGCCGCCATTATGAATCAATATCACATGGATTTCTATGTGATATTGCCTGATAACACATAGCTCTTAGCCAATCAGATTGCGAGAATCAAGAATGTTATGTTATAATTACTGTTATCATGATGTTATGAAGCTGAAGTGCATTGTCAGTATGTCCCTATCAACGCAAAAAGCAATCACTGCTCAGAATGTGTTCAGAGGACCCAGGGGCTACCATGCCATGCGCCGACGACTGAAGTTGATATCCAAAGAGGCAGGAAGAACCGACCCCAGATGCGTGAACGACTGAACGCGATCCACAGACACAATATATTCTACTAATAACTGTTCCTGACTGGAGCATGTAGCGAATCACCTTGTATACATTGTTTGAGTTTTATTTTCACTTTTTCAGACCTATACGGTTCCGCCGACATTCTCATTTGCTGACAACAGCCACTTGCAATTCGTTGGTGTCATTTCATGCTATGCAATGAGATATCATCGGCAGTATCCAAGTCGGTAATGCATTTCTCTGAATAAAGAGACGATCGTTTTCGATCCAGGAAAAAATGCTTTTGCAAAAT
The DNA here is from genome assembly GCA_900245855.1 of Calvadosia cruxmelitensis. NCBI lineage: Eukaryota > Metazoa > Cnidaria > Staurozoa > Stauromedusae > Kishinouyeidae > Calvadosia > Calvadosia cruxmelitensis. The sequence continues at coordinate 1,204 of OFHS01004709.1, forward strand.
CCAAAAGTGTCGCCATACACTAAAGCCGGGTTTCCACTAGGCGGAATTTTCCGCGCGGAATCCCATCAAATCTCCGCGCGTAAAATGCAAGGCGTTTCCACACGAGCGCAGGAACAAGCGGAAACTTTACGCGGAATTTCCAAATCATTGTTTTCGTGTCTTTTGTAAACGTGGCAGCGAGTTTTTGATGGCTCTTATTCGTGATGTTTCTGTCCCTGAAACTTGCCGATTAGATGTTCCAGACGCAGGAAAGTGATCTGATTGCACTGGACAAAAGTTATGAGTTCGAATTTGTCCTTTTTGGCTTCTGATGCTGTGGAAACACGAAACAGGCAAGATGCTGTTCGTTGCTCTCTCGTTTGTAGCCTCAGCAACTCATTTTGCATTCTTTTCGTCTTTTTATTTGGCAGTGCACTGCAAAGTGACTCTGTTTCATGCTTAGATCAATAACCAGGTGTCTTGCCTAACAAAACTGGGTAAAACTAGAGAAAAGCAAACTTTCCAGGTCGAAAATTGCCACGCACGATTTTCCGCCTGAAAGTTCCGCAGAAAAATAGAACTCGATCCTACTTTTTTGCGCACAAATTCTGTGCGCTGGCGGAAAATAATTTTCTCACTGCGCATGCTCACAATGACGTTGCGGCGGAAAACCTGAGTGCGCGCGGAAAATTTCCGCCTAGTGGAAACCCGGCTTAAGATTGATGCGTTTTGCAGCCATCCATGATAGAAGCGTAGAACAACCATCCTACGAAATTTCCTTGAACCAGTCTGATTGTAATGTAAAGGGAAGGAACGGGTCGAAGACAGGAGACAGGCGATGGAGAAGCACCTTATGAAAAGCTTCCTCAGCCTTTTTCATCAAAGAGATGCCGCACTGGCGATGCAGGTTGCGAGAGGCATTCTATTGGATGGGAAAGACAGCTGAGACTCCCTACACTTGTGGAACTGAAATTTTCTAAGGCATGCAATTGATGGAGAACAGAAGCTCGTGTTTAAAAGCAGCAATCCGTAGAGCTGAGACGAGATATAATGAGGACCTAGAGTCTTATTTGTAGACTGAGACTAGCGCGTAATACGAGATTAAATATCTAGTATGGACTGAAGCATTGAAAAGAAGAAGATGAGAGTTGGGATTAGTCCTGAACTACGCTTTCAGTTAGTCCCGGTCCACGAATAAGTCCTGAAGAGAAGATAGCGGTTTTGTTTGTCCTAATTTCCAGATGCAGTTCTTGCACATCGATTAGGTTCACGTTGCATACGTTTCGTTGAGGATTGGATGAGATGAGAACGGATAGAGAAGGAGAAACGTTTGGATTGAGCAGAATAGAGGAGATGTCTTTGATGATGATGTTGGCCACGGGAGCATAAAAGCATCAAGGTAATGACATGGCGCACGAGACAGCTAACAAGATAATGTCTGTTGTTTTCTCATGCTGCTCAGACAATTGCATGATGTACGCCATTTGCTCTCGCCAGATCGTTTGCCCGATTCCTCAATGTTATCATCATCCGATCGTGTGGGCAATGTTTATCAGCATTGATAGGAGATGTGTCAAATACAGACAAATCAGGAGCAGTGGACTGAGATGAAAGAATGGTACTATCGAGTGCTACACACGTTACTGTCGGGTTAGCCAAAGTAATCACGGATCATACACTTGGCATTTTTAACGTTCACTTGGAATGGTGGTGAGTTTCTTAAAAGATTCCCTATCCACAATTGAAGCCAATCTACACGCCTCCACTCCACTGTTGAAACATTTTCACCATGGCCAAAAATTCAACCTAAAACTTGTTTGGTCAAGATGTTAGATTGCGCATAATGTTTTTCAGATCAACTGTTGCATAATTATGGTTACTAGCATTCATCTGAATTTGTTTCAAAATCGTTATAAATAGTAAAATCCTTTGTTGTAGCTGCACATTGACTCGAGAAAAAATATTCATACAGCTACATATCACGGGTCATTCAGCATTTGTTAAGCCCCATGCAGCTATTCTTGACTTCCAGACGTCTTCAATTAGGATACGCCAACTAAAAGTTAAAAACACTGGCATGCACAACAATCATGCCATCGGAATGTAAAGTTCTGATGAAACTGAGCTATTATTTTGCAGGTTGTTGTTGCTCTGTGTCAGCGTGATGGGAGAATTCTAGTGAAGAGCAAGACAGATGGCTGCAAGACATCATATGGCAATTCCATGTCTTCTTGTTTTTGCTGTTCGTGCACAAAAAGGCTCTGTCCGTGTTGCTTCGTGGCCTGCTGTCTTCCTTTCCTTGCTTGCTTGACAACTGTCTTCGGCTTCTGTGGAAAATGCTGCTATAAATGTTGCTATGGTGATGATCAAACCAATAAGCGAGCCCGCAGCTCATCGGATGAGATCTTCACGATTAATGGAACTGGAAATGACAAAGAGGAGGAACTTCGAAGATTGAGGAAGGAACTAAAGGAGGTAAAATAATGGATAATTGAATGGGAGATAAAAGTATTGAACTCCCGATAGCATGGCATCTTCGAATTGCAGTCAATTAAACATCAGCAGTCGATGTAGATTTCAGACGGATTTTCATTGAAATATGATAATTTGATCAGAACGTCTGAATACGTGATTCGACTGAAGTGTGTTCATGTATCTCCTTCGGAAAAGTCAAAATTCTCATCACGATACATTTTTGCTTACAGTATATCGCCAAAAGCTTACAACAATTGAGTGACTAACTCACTGTGCAAATGATCGGTCTGACGTAAGGAAATGTTGAATCTCTATCTTCCAATGTTGCCCCTTCTATCAATCAAAAACCTGTCATGAGCATCCTGGTCAGGAACTTGCTTTGTAAAAGAACCAAGTTTAAGTTGCTTGCATTCTAATGTATATTCACTATTTAATCGTAGAAACAGAAGAATAAAATTGTGTTCAAACTTATTTCTGATAGAAAGAAGATGAAGTCAACAGATTAAAGAAAATGCAGCCGAGCCTCGATCAGGATGCTTTCTTGGATGACATTGAGGAGGACAACAAAAGAAAAGAAAAGGCTAAAATGAACACCCTAATCAAGTATCAAAGCATAAACGACAAAGACAATTTGTTGTCAGTAACTGATTCATCAAAAGGCATCCAGGCCACACAAAGAGGGGGATCAATTCAAATCTACAATCAAAAACCTGATTGGTCGCACGTTGGATCAAAGCTAAAGGCGACGGGAGCATTTAAACCAAATGTGCCCCTTGACATGGAGAAAGAAATCATCGTTATCAATGCCCCACCTTCATATGATCTTGCAAAATCATCTCCCAAACTATCTCAGAATAGAACAGCTAGAGTGCAGCCAGAAAACCCAATGATAGCATCACCAAGTCTGACTCCAGTCAATCAGCCAGAGTGCAGAAAGCAAGGCTTCCCAAAGTCAAGTGGTCTAGTGGGCAAAGACTCTGATAACAGTCCTAGCATGTTGAAAGTAAATGCACCAGCAGAGACCGTAAAAGACAACAAAAATTGTGATAAGAGGAGTGTTCTCCCTCATACGTCAGACGTCCAAACCAAGAGAAGCAATGTTTCCATCATCAATGCACCACAGGATTATAAACACATTAAATCCACAGTAGCTTCTCAAGTTGGAAAGGTCACACCAGCAGCGGAGGAACGAGGCAGTGTTCAAATTGTAAACAAACCAATGGACTACAGTCATGTTAGATCACGGATAGGGAAATGAAGTCCAAATTCAAGGGACATTACAGCGAGATAAAGAGCAACACACCGTTAAATTTCATAGCGGACACAGATATCCTCCATTGCTCTGAAAGGAAGAAGGATATTCTGGTGACATTAAAATACAAAGTTATAGATATAGGATTATATATTGCTCAAGCAAGTGAAAGTTATGGCCTGAACAATAATCAGTTATAGAGTTTGTTATGCATTATCTATAATATAAGCCGCACTGTTTGTGTGTGTGTGTATCCGCATTTCGTTGTTATCGATTCACGCTCTCCACGACTCGAGAAACGCACGGTCACCAAAGTGTACAGGAATGTTCTCCAGCTACATGGTCGGGTTTTAAGCTTACTTTAATGTCCAATTTCGGGCTCTATCCAAAGCTAGAGGAGGATTTTCTTTCTCCGTACTCGCGCCTCTTGCGGCCCCAACGACATTTTGCTGCTCACACTCAAGTGCTCTATCTACTGTTCTATGTGATTCGTTCTGCCAATCAAAGCGCCGTTTGCAATTCGACACCACACACAAGCGCGTGGTTTTCAAAATTTGCACGGGGGTCACAATCTCTTCAACTGTTTCTCGCTTGCAGAACTCAGTCAATGTTATCTACAGACTGATGGATTATTCGCCATTGCTCTACAAACAACAGAACAACAGTACTGCATTGCCGCTGTTCGTGTTTTCTGGGATCCACATGCGACATAACAAGCTCTCATTTCATTCACACGATGTGAAATGGTTACGACGGCACTTGCAAGATTCGTTATCGATGTTGTTGTTGTTGACTTTATTCTGAAAATCCATCAAGTTGCAAATAACTTTTTTCATGGAGCAGAATTAAATACCATAATATAAAACAAAGTAATTAATATTCTATTTACAATAATCAAAATGAGGTAGTATAATTGTCTTATATATTCTCTCTCTAGAATCAATGGATAAAAATTTACTAAGGTATTTCAAAATTCCAATTCCACGGTTTATTTTATTTACAGTTTGTTTTATATGATTTGCAAATGTTAAATTTTCATCTAATATCGCACTTAAGTATTTGATTTCCTTTTCATTCTTCAAGTAATTAGTTGCAATTTGTAGAGTTAAATTATCAGCTATTTGTTTTTGGCGTTTGGATTTACTAATGGTCATGTATATTTACAGTCTTGCGAGCTTGCTTTGTCGTTTTCTTCTGCCTGACAAACAGCATTTGCGAAAGGACTGGGCCGCTGTAACCATAGAAATAATGTCTGTAACCCTTTGTCGAATACTGGGAAAATTGTTACATAGCATTGTCTGTCGTGTGTCACGTGGCCTCAGCATCTGTTTCTCAGAAGTTCTTGACATCATGGTGACATTCAGAAAACATCAATACAATGAGATGTCCGGTAGAAATTATACCCAGCATAGCGGGTAAACTCAGCTAGTACTTTATAAAACAGCAGTGACGTCACATTTTGGATCCGGTAAAGTTACTGATTAGCTAACTGCCTCGTTTGTGTCAGAGTGACTTATAATTATGTATAGCCATGGGGCTTGTTGCAAAACGTTACCTCCAATGTTTATTCTTTGGCAATACAATCCACTGCGATAAAGGAAAGGGTGTAGAATTACCAAATTGCACTGAAGTAGATGGTATGGTAGAAATGAAGATAAAAATTAATGGCATAATAAACCTTGCAATATAATGCAATTGATATTTTAAGAATGAACTGTTTTCTAAGTGATCCAGTCCGGATGGCTTTATTTTAAGAAAGCAATGTAGCAACGCCTCTATGACGGTTTGTTCCAGATAGGAAGCATCCGGTGCAGGATATCCCCCAAATCCTTGCAAAATATTTAGTTAATCGACAATCTTCACGTAAATTGTTCCATTTTGGAATGATGCGATTGTAAAAGAAATCATGGCGTGTGTACGTTTTCACCGGACAAATTTAGAGTCTCAGTGCATATCCGCAAGCTTGTAGCTGGTAAGTGCTGATTCCTTTTAGTATTCTCGCATCAACAATGCCATTGAACAATGCGATAAAAGAATCATAAATCATCAATTTTCTTGCTATCAATTATGATTGCAGGCCAAATTTTGTATCCTCTCTTCAAGTCTTCATATATGGAAACGCTATCCTTGAAGCATACGGCGAATATTTTCCTTATGAAATGCAGTTGTAATGTCCTATTTCAAATAATATGAATGTGAGAATGTAGCCGTCGCCCACCCCAAGCAGCACTTATCATAAAAACGCCAATATGGTTTTCAGCATTGTTCTAACAGAATGAGTTCAAGATGTACTGCATGATGGAGTATGTTTTCCAGGTGGAAACTTGGCAATGTGAAGAAGCCTTGATTCAGATCAGATGAGATATAATTTGGAATGAATTAATCCAAGATTTCGAACGGTGTGTGGTTTTGAATGAATCTTTGCAGTATAATGTCTATCTATTTGCATTCCATGACTAAATCTCATTGATAAATCTGTGCACGTTATTCAGAAGATAATGTATGTGATACATAACCCGTTGAACTTGGACTACTGTACTTTCACAACCAAACGCCAAAAATAAGAGACTCAATTCGGTTTGTACTTGCAAAATCAATTAAAAATTTATATAAGACGATCTCATTGATAAATATGTGCATCGTTAACGATAATAGCATGGGGAATCAGATACAATACAGTAATTGGTTATACCATGGTTAAACTTAGCTACATAGCCCGCTGAACCTGGAATAAATTCACAATCTTACACTAAAGTATGAGAATCACTTTCGGCTAAGGTTGGAAGTTTGTAATTGCATCAATTAAAAAAAATCTATATAAGATGCTCAACAAAGTCGATCAACAACATGCTCGCTGGAAGTGGTAAACTAAACGCAAACTCAAGTAAACTCAAACATTGCTCTAGAATATTCGTTAATCGCCTAAAATGATGTCTAGTGCTCTGCTTATTCCCAAAGATATTAGAAATCGTTTCCCTAAGTCCAAAAGCAAAAGTGGCCCATGAGCTGGTTCCCAAGCTTCTGAGGTCATCAATAGCTAAGCTTGATTTGCATTTTTGCATGTAATAATTATTACACAACGTTGCAATGATTGATAACAATCAACACAAAGTGTTTGTCTTCCTGTGCTGCCTCATCAAATGTGCCAGCGTATCTTGAAGTACAAAACGTGCCACTTCATATCAATGCAAATGATTCTATGAAGGACATCCATTTCTCCAGTGTTACACTTTTCAATAACAACCAGTATCATTTGCTCAGGCTCAATACTTTCACTTTGCGAATTATTTCAGTCTCAAAATGTTCTTACCTTGTTCTTATTTTTCGTTGTTCCTGAGAGTGTGCGTCAGAGCGAGATATAGGTTAATTGTGATGAGGTGACACCTTGGCGTTACAGTTTTGCAATATTTTTTGCCCAGAGCTTCTTGTTCTGCGCATCCGCGACCTTCAGACCCGCTGTAGTTAGATCGTGTTTGAGCTGTTCGTCGTAGGTTATTCTCAAAGCACCTCCACGCCGGAACGGCTCTGTAGGATTGTAGCGGAGGACGGTGGCGAGGTTAATTGTGCTTGCATTCATTGTACATTATGTGGCGTTTTTCGCGCGGTTTTCTTTACAGTGACTTAAACACACAGCGCCGTGTTGTCAGTGTCGTCAGTCAGCATCATGTGCGTACGCAGCTACTGTGAAGTATCATGGTAGTATTGTATGCTCAATAGAGCGGGACGGGACGTTTAGGCGCCGCCGTTTGAGCGCCGGCGTTTAGGCCTCACTGGTACTGCGCCGGTCTTTGGACGCCCGGTCCGTTGGACGCCGACCTTTTTGGCGCTAATTGTTATGGCGCTGTGGACGATTCGGCGCATTGGTACACCTTGGCGCCATGGTACGTTTAGGCGCCGTGGTACGTTTAGGGTCACCTGACACTGCTCAGGATTTAAAACTACGTTTGCTCCGTCACACGATTGAGCTTGTGTTCTTGTACGGATGCGAATCTTGGACTATGTCTGATTCAGTTTCGAGCGGTCTAAACCCATCTTATGATGCTCTGCTGAGGCATGCCCTTGGTTACCACTGGCCTAACATCATAGCCACCGCTGAATCGAGACGTATGAGACCGTCAGGGTCTGGTGTTGTCCGATCAAAGAGACTCGGGTTTGTAGGCCGTTTCGTGAGATCGTGAGAGCCCTACGCCCGCCAGCCACTCCACGACGTCATCACCTGGAAGCCGACAAAGATGCGCCGCCAGGGACACAGCAGGGTGGTATTGTATGGTGATATAGTGAATTTTGATTTGTCTTTCTTTTGTGTTACTTTGTCAGCCTCGTCTGAGAGGAAGAGGGACGGCCTCTTCATGCAGAGGACGGTCTACATCGTTATTTATTATCTATACTAGGCTAAGTGCCATCATCGTCTTTTCGCCGTTCAGCTTCCATATGTAGGTCTCCTGGAATCTTGAGCGGATCGCTCTGGAGTAGTATCGCTCTCGCATGTGGCGCAAAGAATCTAACTGCTGCCACGCACTGTAAATCTTAGATTCGTCTTGGCGTACATATTAAAGCGACATTTTAAGTAGTCTCAGCCAGCTTCGCATGCAACGAATTGGATGTCGTGGGGTACAGTATATCAGTCCAAGGCATATCACAAACTAACAATTCTAGAATCGGCTCACAGATATACTTATTAAAAATATTTTCGTTTTTGCACTCAGTCATAAGTCTCAAATGTACTATGGTTTTGCAGAAATTCTTTACATTTGCTGAGCGTCAAAGACGACGAAATAACGCCTTTCACGTTCCTTTTGCTAAATCATCCCTTCTACAAAGTTATCCGGATTTTCAATTCACATCACTTTGGAACAATTTTGATTTTGTATTTGACATACCTGTACCAGCTCCATGCTTTACTAGAAAATTATAAAACAATTTTATTGATTACTATTACATCATTTGCACAGCAAAAACTGCTACATATGCAACTAAACTGACTCTATCCAATTACTACTGATTACTGAACTTCCTTCGATTTTCTCTCTCTCACTTTCTTTGTATTTGTATTCAATTTGTACAATTCCATCCAACTGATCAGATTTTTCTTCGGTGAGGCTTACAACACCTTGCAAATAATATAATTTATTCTTCGCTTCGCCGTGTTAAACTACTGCTTGCTCTGGGGAGACCACTAAATACGAGCGACTGACAATATTAGCATCACATTTTATTTACATTAATATCTGTAGGTGATCATCAGACTACGCATGCGTAATGTAGCGTTAACAAGTGGAGTTGTCTTCATAATTAGGATGAGCTCGTTTGAATGCTGATTTGCTTTATTTACTGCCAATAATTCTACTTCAAAATTTACTAATATTAGTTATACAGATCTTGCTTATGGCTCACAGATCTTTATGATGCATTTCTTATGTCTCCTGATGTATTTATTGTGCTGATGTCAGACCATATCTCATAAGAAACCTGGTGTTTTAACTTCTAAATAGGGTATCCTGTTGTATTTGTCAAAGTACGGAAAGAGACTTCTCGTGAAAATATCCAAGATAGCAGTCAAGTTGTAGAGGTCTATTTCATTGTTCAGATCAGCTTTATTATTCATAGAGTATACTGTGAATATGGTAGTTAAGGATAAAAAGTCAACTTTTGTAAAGTAGGATAAGCAGGCATTGCGGTCAAAAAAGCAGAAAAGTAAAGAGTGAAGATCATCGTCCATTTCTCATTTAATTATCGCTATTCAGATAAGGAATGGAATTTCGAGTAGCTCAATTTGCGACGTTATGTTTCAATTTATGACTTTGAAGTTAGTTAATATACTTCTGATTTCAAGGTCTCGGCTAGGCCAAACTATTTGGACCGCCATCAATAACTTGGGGTTACATTCTTACATTTAATTCCTCTTTGGAAAGCTTTCGTCGTCTCGTCGCTGTTGAATATTCTAAGATCGCTGAGCAAAGCGTAAATTCAAGAATAACTAGCTTATTCATCTAAATGATATGTTGTTGCTGTAGCTCGCTTTTTATTGGCCAATTTAGGTCTCTTTTCAATGTTTTGTACTTTGATCAGCTGCCCAAATGAAATACTTGCTCTTCAACGTTTGCATAGATCATTTACAAGCGCTCACTTTCATGTTCAATTAGCCCCGTCGTAAAACACCAGTAGAATGTAATAGTCAAGGTCAAGGTCATAATTATTTTTGTACAAAAAGAAATTAATATTGGAAAAATATTAGGATGGTCCAGAAAACGTTTTTACATAGGTTAATCATGTCCTAAAACCTTCCTCTAAAAATGTTGTCGATTGGGAAAAGTTTAGAGGTCGCGCATTTGCTTTGAAGTTTTGGCCAAATAGAAAACTTTCAACAGCCAAAACGGTAAATTGCAACCCTCAATAGCCTAAACGGTACCGAGTCACTCCGCTCGGATAGCCATCTGGCACAGCGTGCATGGAGCAGACCGCATTGAAAGCAGTTGAAGCTTCCGGACTACCTTTTGTCGTCTTCTATATAATAGGCCAGCAAGCAAATTTTCAGTGCTTGACTTAGTGATTTTGCATGAAAGGCAAAAGGCAATGCCACTGATTCTTCATCATCTCATTCGTTTTGCAACGGAATAATTATTTTGAATCCACTACTGTACTGCAACCGCCTTGTTGGAACACGGATGGTAAATCGATGAAGATGAAATTGGCGACTGCGTGAATGGAAACGGAAACGCTTACGAATAATGTTCGATGCAGCTGTAAATGGAAAGAAGGTTTCACAAATGCACCAACGCACCAGTGACACAACGGATTATTCACTCGAATTACGAAGAACCCACTCGATTATTTACCGAATTGGAGATCGCGAGTGAGGAAAGCACGCTACAGGTTTTAATAAGGCGAATACGAAGCCTCCGCATTTAGGACTGCCAACTTTAATTCCGTGCCTTGAACAAGGATTAAGCTTGCAAATGATCGGACTCTTGTCGAATTTTAAAGCTGGCTCAATGTTCAAAGATCGTTTCAAATACACTATCAATGAAACTGCTGCACAAACGACTGTAAGCTGAAGTTGTGATGTCATATGCTATGCAATACAATTTCGTGATGTAAATTGTAGCAGACGACACTTCGTATCATTGATTTATTTTGTCATAAGCAAGTAGTTATAGCTTAGCTTGAAAGTTGAACGAGCGATGTCATGTCATGAAAGCAGCCAGTGTATACAGTAACTTCGTAATTAAAACGATTGTGTTTGTGTAGGAAGTTTCTCAGGACTTGCAATATTTTGGACCACCTTAATACACAGGCAGAAGATGAAGCAGCACTGTGCCTGACAGTAGACGGGTTAATTTATTGAAATTGAAATCTCCATTAATTGAAAGTGCCGTTGACGTTTGCAATTGAAGATGTTACACCATAACATGTGGCAGCAGATTACAGCGTCGACCGATCCTGTGAAATCAGATATTGCTGTGTCTCACATTTGAGTTCGCCTTACCATCATTCAGTAGTTGATTGTCATCAAGCGTCACTATTGACATGTTATCCCTTTGCAAACGTATTCTGAAATGTAAAGCAAATGGATGTCAAGCTTAAAGCGGTGACACCTCCTCTTAAAGAGGACAAATAGCGCCAACTCCGGAATATGTAATACTAAAGTTCTTTGAAATACAGACATGCTTAGGATGACAAATAAAAACGCTGTAGAAGGTTAACGAGAACAAGATCCAGCGTAGAAAAGAAAAGTCGAAATATTTAACACCCATATCAAAAAAAATTCTTACGTATATAAAAAATCCTTTAATCTAACAGCTCCTTTTATTTCATTGCAGACTCTCACGAAGATTATTTGAAACCCTTTTTGGCTTACAATATTGCTACAACAGTCAGACGACTTCAAATGTGCTCAAATTAACGGTATGTTTCCGCGCTCGTACTTATTATTTACCTTAAACATCGGGTTTCTTGAAATAAGCTTTGAGTACATTGAAACCAATTTAGGAATAAAACAAAACAAACGAAGGTCAATTCAAGCAAGAATTTTACCAATTTTTCCTTTTCAATTTTTTCACTTTTCTAACACAAATCAAAAACACAAATTGTTGATTCTTTTCAGAATACGTAGTACGTTTACTTTGCTTTGGTATTTTACAATCACTAAATGAACAAACAACCTAAGTCAACTTGAGACAAAATTTTATCCAACTTCTAATTTTCAATGTTTTCACATTGCGGACGCTAATGCAAGACAGTAAATAGTTCTTTTTTGTCCAAAAACGTTATAAGTTTACTTTCCTTTTAAAATTGTTTGCAATAAAACAAAATAACAAAGCTGTAATGTAATGTAATGTAATTTCAATATTTTGACAGTCGGCCTATTCACACGAATGTGATTTTCAATAGGG